>AWYF02002008.1:0-132968 GCA_000504405.2 Mycosphaerella sp. Ston1
CAGGGTGCGGGTAGACTATCAACCCGTGTTGAAAGGTGACTGTACATAAGGTCCATGCAGAGAAGTTAAACCCACCGCTATTCTCGGTAGGGCGCCGGGCCCATACCGTGCAAGGGTCGTGCAAACATTATTGGGAATCACATTCTTGCGCACGTAGCCGTAGGAAGGAGCACGGTATGTAGCACGCATCATGCTGCCGTGTGCACTCCGCCACCAGCGACAGCAGCTCCGTCGACCTGCGGCTGCGGGTGGGAGACGCCTGGAAGGTCAGAGGGACAGAGGGACAGAGGGGAGGGGTGGAGGGGGAGGGCTGTGGCCCTGTCCTGTCCTGGTTTGTCCTGTTGTTTGTGTTCTACCTGGCGTGCCTGCCTTCGTGCCTGCGTGCCTGCCGGCCTGGCCTGCCTGCACCCGCCTGCACCTGCCTGGCCTGCCTGCACCTGCCCGCACCTGTCCGCACCTGCCTGTCGTGCGTCGTGACTGCCTCATGGAAATGACGCACTTTCCCGGGCGAGTGCCGAGCGGCGAGCAGAGCTGCGTGGGAGGCCGGTGGGTGGCCCGTGGCCCGTGGACCGCGAACCGTGTTGCGTGTTGCGTGGAGTCGTGGTCCCGTGGAGTCGTGGACCCTCGCCGCGCCGCATCGCATCCCTGCCCAAAGGCAAAAAAAGGCCTGCGCTTCGCTTCACACACGCTCACGCTGCCGCACGCGGAGAGCGCACCCTTTTGCTGTTCTGTTCACCACCCCTTGCCAGCGGAAGCTGCCCTGCCTGTGCTGTGCCAGTGTGCGCTGCTTTGACTGCTTTCGGGCTGCTCAGCTTCCATAGCTCTACCTTAAGGTCCTGCGAGCGGTAGCCTGTTCCGTGCCATGAGAACTACCTACATGACCTTACCCGGCTGTACCACTGTACCTCTGACTACTCGTATGTACTACTACTGTCTCTCACCTCACTACTCACCATTGCACACCAACAGTACTGTACCAGTCAGTCTCTGCGCCAGCAATCAGCACCACTGACCAGCAGCAAGGCTCTCAAGCACAATCCGCTGCCAGCCCCCCGCTCCCCGCCCCCAGCACCAAGCACCACCAGCACCAGCACCAGCATCAGCCCAGCCCAGGTGCGACAGGGCTGAACGGGCACTAGAACTAGACCTCCTAGCCCACGACATAATTCTATTCCTCGCGTAGTCGGCGGAAACTAGTCCCTACCCTGCGACCCTGGACGGCCCCGGCGTTGGTTTGTGGCCTCCCTCACCTCGCAACTCTCTACTCGCACATCACCTGTTGCTGTTGAACTAGTACCTGAGGGGCAACTACCTACTTCTCACTGATGCGCGCGAGCCTGGGTGACAACGCGCCCAACGACTGCTTCCCGTGACCCCATCCCACACCGGACTCTTTTCCATCACGCCGGCCACTGTCACCACTGTGAACCATACAAATACCTCCCACAGCAGCAGTGGCAGCCGCAGCCGCAGCCGCAGCGGCAACATGGACACCACCTTCATCTCCATTCATGGCAAGTAGTAGCCCTCGCTGCACGAGAAACACCACCAACAACAACAACAACAACATCAATCATGTTCGCCACTCACCACCCAAGCTAACCCTTCTTCACCGCAGACCTCACCGACAATGCCACCATTCTCTACTCTTCCGACTCCGTCGTCGATGTCTTGGGCTACACTCCCGACGAGATTGTCAATCACTCCGCATGGGACCTCTTCCCTGAGGATGAGCTCGCCGCCGCCCGCAAGTTCCACCGCAAGCGTGTCAACACGGACAAAGCAGCCGTGCTGGCCTATGTGCGCATCCGGAACCGCGAGGGCAATTGGGTGGGTTGTGAGGTGTGTATGACTGTCGTCTACGATGTCATTGTGGTTTGCACCAGCGTCTATCGCAGAGGTCTCAAATCAGAGAGTAAGTGCCACTGTATGGACGCACGCTGAATATAGATGCTCGCTGACCAAGCAACAGAGCGCGCATTAGAGGCCCCCGTAGTGCGGCGCATCTTCTCATCTTCACCCCAGGATCCCAGATATCACATGCTGTCGCACCTGTCTACCAAGTTCTCGCAGCCCGTGAAGCAGCCTCAGCAGCATGAGCCACGTGCTGCGCTGTTTCTGAACCGATTCACAAGAACCCTGACCATCATGTACGCCACGAGTGGCCTGGATGAAGTCATTGGAATCCCAGCAGAGACGATGCGTGGTCGCAGCTTCTACTACTGCATTGCCGAAAACTGCCTCCAGGACGCCGTCAAGTGCTTGGAGACGGCCAAAGGCAACGATTCTATAGCATACCTGCGCTTCTGGTTCCGAGATCCACGCATTGACGACCAGCCCGTGGAAGACGAAAGCAGCGATGAGGACATGACCACGGATACGAGCGAGGACGGCGGCGTGGAGCTGGTCGGCAGCGGCGAACCCACCACAGTTGCCCCCGGAAATGGTATGGACGTCGACAGCGATGAGTCCCACAAAGATTCCAGACATTCTTCTGGCGATAGCACACAAACCACGGAAACTCACGACAACATCTTTGGTCACGCACGTCGAGCAGAGTCATCCACATCGTCACTCGGACATTCGCCCACAGGAGACGTGGCCTCGCCACCTCCGCCATTGGCAGAACCTATTGAGCTGGAGGCTGTCATTTCCTGTACATCTGATGGTCTAGTCGTGTGCCTGCGCAAGGCTCGACCCATGATTCCGCAGCCCAACCAGCGGCCATCGCAGCCTCACCAGAACGGTCTCTTTGCAGCACCATGGGGACACCAGCCCATACTGCCACCAATGGAGGCCAGAGCTGCCCATGATTATGGCGACCGATTTGCGCCCGCTCTCGGTCCACAAGGAGCACGTCGCGATGACCCACTGCCCGCCGGTCCTGAGCACATGGACTTTATGGCTGCGATCCGCGAGCAAGCTGTTTTCGCATGGGCTCTGACGGGCATCAACGGCATGCTGGCAGACTACGGACATGGCAAACCGACCGGCGAGTCTCTCCCTCAGGACGGTCTGCCCGTGTGGGAGAGCGACCCCAAGTGCAAGCTCAGAGAAGACACCATGGACAGTGCCTACAGCAGTGGTGCTGGTCGACCCAGTCACTTCTTCGGCGATCCAGGTTTGGACCGCAACAGCATGAATGGATCGCGCTATGGCAGTGGCTCCAATCCATCTTCCAGTGGCAACACACCCTCCCAGCAGCCGCCACCACCATAGGTGGTCGTCGCTTGCTTTTAGCGGCGGCGTGGCGTGAACTTGGGACCCACCGGTGTTCTTACTGGCTGGCTCTTCGGCATGTGCTCGACAAAACTTTGCTTTCGTAGTTGGGCCATGGCGCGACTGTTTTTCAACGACGATACCCATGCGGGTTGATGATACTTGCTCAGCATTTCAGCGTGTATGAATTGAACGGCCGACCACACTCTGCGAAAGCAGCGCGAAGAAGTTACGGCCGGGGCGGAAAACTCTGCATTCCTTTCGTGTTCGGTGCAGGTGAATGGCGATGTCGCATTGCTTTTATAGCGAGACGAGGACGACCTCTTCTTTAATCACGAGATGAATTAGTGGCTACTCTTTCTCTCCCTCTCTTCTCTCCCCTCCTCATGTCTCCTCCTGGTTCTGTCCCTGATAACTGTCAGTCACTCCCATGCTTCGTCGGCTAGTGTGTTCCGAAGCTGGAGCTGCTGCGGCTGATACCTACCTAATGATATAAGAGAGTTGCGAAGAACTAACTGGTGGCGACTAAGGTAGACTAGATAGTGCAATACTAAGGTAGACAATACAATCAATACCTCCTTATGCAAATGTGGTTTTACTTTTACCTCTTGATTGATCTCTTAATGAAAGCGGTAAACGAGGCGTAGCTCTTTCCCTACCTATACTTGACGCTACATACATACATACACCTGATAATCTGTAGGTTTAGTGGATATACCTTATCTCTGAGAGGACTGGTGCCGCCTGGGACTTACTATTCGATGTGCTGTGTTATACTTGGAGCTGGAGTTGGAGTTGGATAATTGTGTTGCTATCTGGAAGATGGAAGATGGAAGATGGAAGATACCTTTTCCTGGGGGAAGGGGAGAGTGTATACGAAAGCAGTATAGATATATGATGCGTCTAGGTAGTCATGTTTCTGATGATGTTGTTGAACTGTTAAGTCAACTGAACTAGAACTAAGCAGGGGAAGATCCGCTTCTATTCTAGTTCTACCTTGGTTCTAGCTGTCTTCATCTAGAACTGCAACCCTAAGCTATTGAATAGCACACATGGACGCCCAATCATGACAGACATCACTGCAGACTTCAATGTCTACTTGAAGGAAAAGGGCGCAGATCCAGTGCTTCCAACACGCTACGACCTGCAGCACATTGAGACTTTCCTGCAGGAGGCATATAATATAGTAAGCACCTTTGCAAACGGCAAGCGGCCCATCGTGGATGACCTTGTCTAACACCTCCTCCAGTACGCGCGAGTTACAGATCTGTATCGCGAGCTCTGTTCAATCCGCCCGGCATACCTCTCGGCAGCACAACCCTCACGGCGCCGAAATGTTGGCGATCACAGCGATCGAGCACGCCCATTGACAGATACGGAACGAGACGCCATAGATGCGCAGTCGAAACAGCTGCTGCGACAGCTGAATGGCGCCATCACGGGCCTGAAGCAGGCCGAAGACGTGCGGAACCAGACGTACGAGTCTGTCGCGCTGTCGAAGCGTGCACAAGGTGGATTGATGGGCCTGGGGAGATGGGCGGCAGGAGGCGCACAAACGGCAAAGTCGCCGCAAGAGGAGCTGGAGGAGGCCGCTCGGGAGACGATCAAGACGGTGCGAGAGAACATCATTTCCTACCTGCAGCAGAAATTGGGCGAGGCCATGAGAGTGCAAAGTGAGATGATGGACATACGCTTGACAAGGGAAGTGGAGAAGTCCAAGTCCATTCTGGCAAAGTCGGCTGGCAACGGCCATTTAGCACACAGCTTCGACCAAGTACTGCAGCCCACGTCCGCAGAATACGGCGTATCGAAGCGGCAACGATATTCTGCAGACCTCCAGGATGACACGACAGGAACAGCGCCGCGGCAGGAGCTCACCCAGGAGCAGCTTCAGCTGTTTGCTGAGGAGAGTTCTGAGCTGCTCAGGCACTATGAGGACCAACTGGACCAAGTTCGAACTGCTGAGAAGAGCATTCTCGAGATCAGTGAGCTCCACAGCACTCTGCATGCAAATCTGACTCAGCAGAGCGAGAACATTAGTCAACTGGTGCAGGACTCTTATTTGACCACCGAAAATCTGGGTAAGGGTAATAAGGAGCTCAAGCGTGCGAGTGAAAGAAAGAGCACTGCACAGGCTGTATTCTGGTCCACTTGCGGCTTCTGTGCATTCCTGGTCGTCTGGGACCTCATATTCTAGACCCTCATTCGATGCCATGGAGGAGAACTTGCCACGTTTCGAAGGTCCATGCATCAGATCCAGGACCAGGAAATTCCGTCGAGCATTGAAAGGTTATGCTGTGTGCCAAATGTTGCCACTACCTGCTCAGATCCAGGCTTGCATATGACGAATAATTCGAGAGCAAATCACTCCTATCTATCAGATATCCGGCAGGGCCGGCGCATCTGCCCCCCTGCAGATTGGGGAAATATTGCTCTCAAGTCCTTCCAGGTCGATGTTGCCCACCTCCACAGGTCGATCCATATTCCGAGTCTCCCTTGTGCTTCTGGTCGATGATGTTGTGATGGTCGACTGCGCTTGACTGGGCCATTCGCTTGCCATTTACGGTGTAGCAGAGCCTTCAGCAATTCAGTGGGTCTACAAAGTCCTTCAAGGACTTGCCCTGATTCGCACCCACGGCCTTCCTCTGACCATGTCCGATCGTAGTCAAGCACGACATGGAGAGTATGATGCCACTCGCCTACTGGATGTCCTGTCTATGAACTTCCCTGCATGGCTGATGCGTGGTCACGCTGCGACCGCATAATCCTCAAGCGGATGGCTCTCGATCGAAAAGCAACACGATGAAACTGATGATAGATATCCGACAAAACATGTCTCACTACTCGCCATCATTCACTTTATCACTACTTACTCTCTGGGCGTAGCATAGAAGGACTATGAACTGTCCAGATGGCCTTCGATACAACTACACTTTGATGCAGTAGTCACATGTATTCCGTAGTCTTTCAGGTCGTACCACCTCAAAACTATACATACCATCAAGGACAGACGTATATCGTGAGTGCCCGAAAGGCGCTTTGCTTTGTTCGCCAAATATTGCCTGCCAACTTTCTCAACATAAAATAATACCTTACCTTACCTTACTTTTGCTACGATGACCCAACAACTTTAAAAACTTTGAGGTAATGTAGATAGATATAAGGTGCCTAGGGTTTCGGAGGTCAGAGTTCAAAGTTGAGTGTCCATGTCGAAAGAAGCACAAAATTTGTCAAAGGTGACGAAAATAAAATCATTCCATCATTGTTGCTTGTTCGCGTATACGTAAGTTAGGTAGGTAGGTAGGTAGTTAAACTGGCTTGTGATAGACAGAAAAAATCCCCCCGGCCTACAGGAAAGACCCTGACTTTCTTCTCTCTCTTCCTGCTGCCCGATCTTCCCTTACGAGGCTTAGGTTTCTTCTATCTGAAGGAGCGGGGGAAAAGGTTGGGAATAGCACAGCGTCTTCTATGAACCATCGCGCACCACAGCATCTAGAGACTTGGCAAAGTACTCGACATTGTTGGTGTTGAGGCCAGCCATGGAGATACGTCCGTTTTTCGTCATGTAGATGTGGTACTTTTCGCGAAGCTTGGCCACTTGCTGCTCGTTGAGCCCTGTAAAGCTGAACATTCCAATCTGTTCGGTGACGTGGTGCCATGTGCCAGGTGTCTTGTACTCTTCGAGGTGAGATCGCACCGCCTGGCGCATGTCCTTGATACGCCCGGACATGGTGCGTAAATCTTCTTCCCATTGAGCAAAGAGTTTCTCGTCATTGAGAACCAGCGAAGCGATACGTGCGCCATATGCAGGTGGATTGGAAATCTCCGAACGCTGAAGGATAGCCAGTTGTGAGCCCACACGCTGTGTGGTATCTGCTGCACTGGAACCAGGAGAGGTGACGAAATGGAAGCAGCCTGCACGCTCGCCGTAGAGGCCGAAATTCTTGGCGTACGACTGGGCAATGACGAGTTCAAACCCTTGCTCAACGAAGTAGTTGATAGCCCAGCCGTCTGTCTCCAGGGAACCTGAAGCGAAGCCTTGGTATGCAGTGTCAAAGAACGGGAAGTGCTTCTTCGCCTTCATGACCTCTGCAATCTCCTTCCACTGTGTCTGCGTGGGGTCGACTCCAGTGGGGTTATGTGCACATGCGTGGAGCAAAATGACGCTGCCATCTGGGGCCTCCTTCAACGACCCTACCATGCCCTCAAAATCGAGGCCCTTCGTCTGCTTGCTGAAATATGGGTACTGCTTTACGGCGATCCCGACATTGCCAAAGATCTGGTTGTGGTTTGCCCATGTTGGATTGCTAAGGTACACTGCCTTCGCCGCAGCGTTCGATGGGTTGTAGAACTTGGCCAAGAAGAGAGCGCCTAGATGCACAGCTCCAGTACCGGAGATTGTCTGCAGCGAAATGACACGCTTCTCGGCGATGGCTGGTGACTTCTTGCCAAGGACAAGCTTCTGCGAGGCGGAGGTAAAGTCTGGGAGACCAGCAATGGGCAGGTATTCGTGGTTGAGGTCTGGGTCCTTGCGGAGGAGCTCATCTGCCTGGAAGGGAATGTTAGCACTGAATATACCTTGTTGATATCTCAAGTCGGACGTATGGAGCGTCTCAGCTTCGCGACTCAAGTGCCTCTGGTGCTTTCTGCTCCATATTTTCTCACGTGTGTTCTGACACGTTCTCTTCCCGCTTTACCTCCTCCACCCCGTTGTCTTCGCCTCATTGTCCATCGACTTACCTGCTTGACAACTGGCAAAACCCAAGGCTTAGCGTTGTTATCCCTGTATGCTCCAATGCCCAGATCCACCTTCTTCGGGTCGGTATCTTTGCGATACGCGGCCATCAACCCAAAGAGCGGGTCCTCAGGTGCGAGAGGCACGACGTCCTGTGTGAAGGCCGAAGCCACGCCATTCGAGGCCATCGTGAGTTGTCCTTGGAGTTGTGCAAGTCGGTGTTGGGGAGTGGAAGCTATAGTGGAAGTCGAACTAGCTGACATTGCGGAGACGCCTATTTGTGGAGTAATCGATCTGAAACCAGGGTCCTTCGGCGGCTAGAGCTAGAACAGAGTGGCGTGTTACGCGTATTTTATGGGGAAACGGAACAAGTTATGAGGTGTACATGTAACATAGACAGAGCAGAGCAGAATGCAAACGACAAGAACAAGAGGCACGCAAAGGGACACCAACCGTGGCTCGATCGCATGTGATGATATCAAGACATGTCGCCGTCCCATTTTACCGCGGCCAGAATAGAATAAAAAAGACGCGCCGTTCACCTCTCGACCACTGAGCCGAGGCACTCGCTACATACATGTAGGTATCGGCCTATTCGAGTAGCACTACGACAACCACGACAGGAAGTAACCGGGCTCGACTGTAGTTCTATACCTTACTTGACACAGAAAGAACTCATCCCAAACCATCCGACTCCCTACCTTATAGCAACTTTTCGCCTCGGCATGCAAAGGCTCAGTCTTGTGACAGAGCACGCAACACATACAGGTCAGACTATAACAGTATATGTATGTCATGATGTGGCAAATCGAAAGAAGTCGATGTATTCATCCCGCAAGTGCACACCACGGCAACCCCCTGATAATGGCCTACCATATCGGAGAACGGCTTTTGATACACGCCGTGAGCCAATACTCCAGAACTTCGTGATCAAGCGGGAGCAGCAGGACATTGCTGGCATCATTTCGGACACTGACCAATGGGGAGCATAACAACGGAGGTAGGAAGCTTTCAGTGTCAACGGCATACCTTCTGTTCTATGTAAGGGTGTAGTTCTCTGTTCTTTGCGACAGTACTGCAATCTCAAGCTCGACGTACCAGATCTTCAAGAACCACGATGCGTAGCTGTGACCTCTTTCCAATGCCCCCTTCGCCAATACGATTGAGCTACGAAATGCCAGAGGGTATAATGCTTGCTTGATCTGACCCAGCCCAAGTTGCTTGGCATGTGTCGCTCCAAACGCTCCAAATGATTGTTCCGTGATGGCCGTTGTGATTTACATCTCGTCTTGTAGGGCCTTGACTTTGTCAAAGAGCTCAAGCGCATTGACAGCTTTCACCTGGCAAGCAGTATTAGTAAGGGATCACAGATCATGTATGCAGCAGCTCACCTTTAGCTGGAGAAGTTGCAATTCCTTCTTATCATCAATTGTTCCCATGAAGTACACGTAGCTCCCAGTTGGTCTGCTGCCATCTGGCTGACCGAATTTGATCTGTGGCAGGACCGGGGTGTTCAACAACACTCTGTGCGAACCGTCGGCACGCATCAGCAAGCGTGCTGTAGTCTTTGTATCGTCATCATCATCATGAAGAGGCCGTTGCACGTTCAGTCGAAGGATCCCCACGCCGCGTTCGCGCCATTCCTTCTTACCATCTTCGCCAGGCGCAAAATTGTACAGCTTCGCGCGACAGGTCATCTCTGTCATCTCGCCTTCCTCACCAGTCTCGATGTCTTGGGCATAAAAGCGCTCGTCTTGTTTGTCAGACTCTTGAGAAAGTGGACTCTTGAACCCTGCCCCGTCGTCTTCCTCGTCTCCTCCATCTTCAGCATCCTCCTCGTCTGCCGCTGCGCCGAAAGGCTTTCCGAACTTTGAGCTACTGGCAGAGGGAGCAGGCTTGCCGCTTGCGAAGCTTGAAAGACCGCCGCTGCCCAAGCTGCCAAAGCCAGTACCACCAAGACCGCCTCCAAATCCACCACTACTGACTCCGCCGAGGCTGGCAAACCCTGAGGCACTAGAGCCAAAAGCAGAACCGCTCTGAGCAGTAGCGAAAGGCGATTGTCGACCTAGAGCACCGCCAAACGCGCTAGCAGACGTCTCAGGCGCTTCCTTGTTGGTAGATACCAAGGGACTCTTGGTCCCGCTGCCGAACCCACCACCGAGTCCAGGACCGCCGGTGGTATTACCAAGAGCGCCAAAGCCAGAAGATGATGAGCCTGCAAGAGCGCCAAATTTGGACGAGGCGAAGGCACTGGTAGACGCCTCGGCCGAGGGGAGCTTGCTTCCAGCAAGAGCGCCGAAAGGTGATGAGGGAGAAGAATTGGCAAACGCACTACCAGGCTGGATCTTACCCGCAAGGCCTTGCGCAGCATCTTCCTTCGACTCAGCTGTCGATGCGTTGGATTTGTCTACCAGCGCACTGGACGTTGACAGACCAGTGGCCTCCGCAATGGTGGCCTCGGCGTCGCCAGCCGTAGAGTGTAGTCGGCTCCTCTTGGTCTTCGGGCTAGCAACAGCCTCCGCTGCTGCTTCCTTGTCAGTCTCAAGATCTGGCGTAGTCGAATGCGGAGTGTTCAACCCGTCGTTCGACCTCGTGTCAGTTCCTTCTGCCTCATCACCGCTTCTTGACCGCTCGCCAGAAGTTTTGCGTTGGCCATTGTTCAGTTCGTACTCCTCAGCTGTGCTGTCTCGTGATCTCTTCCGGGTATGCAGCTTCGAGGGCGCTGATGCTGCTGGCTCTGACTGTTCTGGTTCCACCTCTTCAAAGCTTCGCTTGCGCTGTATCCTGCCTCGCTGTTCGCTGCTCTCGTAAGTAGTCTCGCCATCTGCGGCGCTCGTTGGGACAGGCGCGTTTTCGATGTCGCCGTTTGTCCGCTTAGCGTTCGGATCGTGGATGTTAGCCTTCTTGAGCTGCTCTCGTGCCGACTTCTCTCCACCCTCAGTGTCCGAGAGCACTACATTGTCCCTCTCCACGACCATGATGATTGCAGGCGTAGTTTCACTTCTAGCAGATTGGCAAGCTCGTGGGGCAAGGCTCCTTCACCAGGCGCTGCTTTCCTCTCGTAATCGTTCTCGATCCCAGCTGGACGTGCAGCAGAGATGGCAATAGACAGCGATGTGCAGGTGAATCTGGACGTCGAGATCGGAGCGTTCGTCCAGGAGTACGAGAAGCGGCTAGGCGCCTCCGATGCTGTGGACGTGGCAGGCAGCAGTCGTCTCGTGGGTTCTTATCGCGTTCCGACCGACTCGAGTTTTCGCGACCAGAAGGGTTGAGTTGGGTAAGTACCTGATAGTACTGTTACCCGATGAGCAAGCAGTGCCCCAGTCAGCTATACCGTTCAGAAGACACAGCAAGACGGGACGTTGTGGCGTTCCAAAGCGATCCGAATATGCTGTGTTGTGGTGAGTGGACGAGGTACCTAGTCCAGGTACCTACCGTATCACGGCAAGCCTCGCAAAGCCGCAGGGAGGGGTCTTTGAATATTTGACTCAACAAATTGATGCATCGTACACAGGTACATGTACCTAGGTAAGGTAGGGACAACACTGTTCATGAAACATCACCTTGGCAGTCATTTGAGCAGACGCACATTAGAGGCAATCCTCGTCGCTGAATGAGACAAGATCTGAAAGTGAACGTATCATAAAGTATTCATATCTCATGCTATCATAACATTGGTATCGGTCTCACTGCACAGCAGCTTATCTGACCTGAGTTCACCTTTCCTGCCAAACGACGTCTCGACCATCTAGATCGACATGAACACCTTGAGCAACTCTGGATAATTTGGCGTGCCCAAACCAGTCACTGGGTCCCAACCCTTCGAAGCAGCGAAGCCGTTAGTGTTACAGCCCGGATTGGATCCCACCGTGATGTCGTGCAGCGCCCCTGGGTTCTTGTACAGTGTTGGGTTGACATATCCCACAGTAGGCTTACCAGCCTTCAAGCGCTCATCATTTATACGTGTAAGCAAAGCAGCCCAGACCGGGCAAGAAGCGGAAGTGCCACCAATGAGAGTCGGTGCTCCGCCCGTGAAGACGACGATGTTGTCGCCGACAGCGCTGACGTCAGGATAGCCACGACCGCTGGCGTTGTAAATGCCATTGCCGTAAGTCGATCCAGTATAGAATGGGTATTGAGTACCCGCAGTCTTGAAGTAGGTTTTGACGGCTGCGTCCTGGTATGAAGGCCTTGGGTAAATGTTGCTAAAGCCGCCTCCGCTTGGGAATCTTGTCGTAGCGGTCTCGACATCCGTGCGAGCGTTACCAGTCAACACAGTTGCGCCGACCGAGAGGATGTACGGGCAGGAGGCGGGGAAGTCTGGATTGAAAACCTTTTGATTTATGCAGCCGTTATCGCCAGTGACGGGGCGACCGGAGACACCAGAATCTCCCGAAGCGACCACAGTTGTTACACCCTGCATGCCGAGCTTCAGAATCTCGGCACATTGACGCTGCTGGTAGCTTGCGGGTAGGTCTGGCTCTTGACCACCATAGCTGATCGAGATCACGTTGGTAGGCTTGTAGACACCGCACTGCTTTGGCTTCTTGTAAGCACCAGCGTCGTTGCTTGGATTGGGGTACACTGGGTCGAGGTCCGGCTGCTCGTTGTCTCCAGAAATGCAGTACGATCCATCGACAGCATCGAAGAAGTTGTTCAAGAACCCGGCATAAGTATAGTTGGCCTCGTAGACTGGATCGTCGGTCTGGAAGAGGATGGAGTTCTGAGGCCAGATGATGGGGTAGCTGATCTCGAAATCAAGGTCAGACTCTGGTCCAGCGCTTGTGACTGGGTTAGGCGCGGTAGCTCCGTCGATGGCCTTCAGTACCGGATGAGTGCCTAGTGGGATACGCTGCTGCAGGGTCAAAAAGAACAGATTGAGGTCCTCTTGAGCATAGACATCGCCAAGGTCTTCGAAGATACCCAGCTCGTTGCCTGGAACCGCGCTTGTCGTTTGTTTTGTGAAATTATACATAGCCTCGATACATGGTGGTGTGATAGCAACATCGCAAAGGGCCAGGAGAGGAGCTGCCAGAATGAGCTCGAGTGCCATTGGCAGTGGGGCGAGGAGGGGAGGCAGAGTGCCTTGCCCCTTTCCCCAGCCGAAGCTGCGCTTCTCGACATCAGGCTTGGGGGTGTCCCGTGTGTTCATGAGCTTGATACCAGGGGTAATATAGTCGATATGTCTCTTGACATCCTGGTGAACGTGGTACTCATCACAGCCGATGGTGGATTTGCCAGTGGCTCCATGCTCGTAAAAGTGATATTTCGATTGGAACAGTGCCTCGGCTTCCGCGACACTGGCATCAAACTGAATCCATTGCTTGTTTGCAGATTGAGAGATGCGCTCTGGATGAAGACCAGCATCGTGCAGCCAGCTCTTAACAGAGTCGACAGCATGGCTGGCTGGAGCGAAAAGCTCGTGAACTTCTTCCGCGGTGTAGTACTTGCCGTACTTAGGTGATTCTGGATCAGCGCTACGAACATTTTTTAGCATTTCCCCCTTACTCAGAAGCACCTCCGTGCATGTTATCGTGACTTACACTTCCATCAACCAGTCATGACCCTTGTGTAGGTTCTCCTGGACCAGTCCGATGCGGATTGGCATCTTGACATCAGGTCGTAAACGCTCGCCTTTGACCCAGTTCTCCGAGACAGCACGCTTCTCGTGAAGAACATGTCGCTGAACGTTAGCCGGAGCAGCGACTGCTGCACCCAGTAGAGCCGCTGCGGCGGCAAATGATGAGAAATGCATGTTGGAAGTGTACAGAGGAATTCGTATCGACAAAGCACTGCTCTGTCGACGACCTACCGTTATCTTATAAGCGTACCTCATCAACAGCTCCTCGGTCTACTTTTGCCCTCCTGTGCTTTACTGTCCCCGAATTTAGGAAATGTATCTGCGTGACGTGCGCAAGATGGTCCTAATCAAGCAGGTCGAGGTGCCAGCACTAGAATTACGCTTCAGCTAAGCTATAAGGCTTGCATTGATCGCCTCTGGCAAAAGCTTTGTCAGGCTTGATTTACGGACGCTTGCCACTCGACCATGGCACTTTTCCAATCTGGCGAACCGTGTTTTTTTTAGCTGCAAATGCAATGGTAAGCTGATGGAACGTCCACTGGCGCCATCACTTGCTGAGTAAGTCCAGCGAAAGCCCATCCCATCTTCGCTTGTTGTGTGCCATGATCCGCTGGAAGATAGGCGGCAACGAGAGTGACTCCTCGGCTGCTGTAATGATGAGAAGTTGAGCACAGAGCCAACAGCGAGGGGACAAGTCGTTGGAGTGGGATGCAGGTGAAGATCTGGTCTGTGCTTCGCGGGCAACTTCTACTATAGCCGCCACGTATCGTATTCGTCTACGTCAAGCACGCAACTCCGCCAGTATCGTTTGCCATTTAGCAGATTGGTATTCCCACAGCATCAAAGGGTATCGCCAAGAGTGCAGTCTGTTAAGGCGCGAGAGTGCCGGATGTCTCGGCCCTGCCAATCGCACAGGAGCACCTCGGGACATTTCCAGCATGGCCTGAAGAACGCCACGGCAAGCGGCAGCCGTAGATGAGGGGAATACAAATCTTGACCCTCAAGAGAAGAGATCGTCAATGTTAAAGACCATGCTGGTGATGTCGTCGTGCTTTCAGGGTTACATCCCTCCCTGCCTTTCACCCAGCCAGTATTTCGATTCCGTGCTCGATCGGCGCGTATCGTTCTACTTCCAAGCTGCAACCGTGAATCCGGACAGCATCGCGATTGTGCCAGAAGGGGCTAGATCAGGGTATACAACCACGCTGGAGTCCTCCATGTCATGAAATTCCGTGACCGCCTCTCCTGCTCAAAAGACAATGGATGAGGCCTTGTCAATAAGCTCTGTAGGTAGTACCCGGCTTGATATGGCAAGGAGAACGCGCTGTGCGGCGCAGTGTCTTCACTCTAAGCAGTGGGCATGTTCCGAGCGACCAGCGCTGAACGACATGGCGGAGATGGATCGATGAAGATCTCGAGATAACGAAAGGCAACCAAGGGTGACTTTGAAAGAAAGTCGTGTTTTCCTCATCGCGATGAATGCCTTGTTACCTAAGGTACCTTATTACAATAAGACTCAACTTCACCTTTTCTATTCCATTTTCATCTGCTTTTAAGCCATGATACACCTGGAAGATGGCACCGTGGCAACGAACATGGACCATACGACTCCCACACGGATGACGACTATCTTCCTTGCGAGAGCTGCGTAATGCATTCGGACTTTTAGAAATATGGCGTAGGACAGTAGGAGAGATGTGTTGCTCATGGAATTCACCCGTGAGCTCGAAAACCCACCTCACTCAATTCCTCTGCATACCTAGCTTTGCAACACGGCATATATCTCTCTAATACGTCCTCGCCACAGGCGGAATGGTGTCAATCTCCGTCTTGTCCAAAGTATCCATCACAACCCCTCGATACCCAATCTGAGTCTCCTCGCCAACATCCTTCTGCCAACTCAACGTATGCTTCATCCACTGGCCGTCATTTCGACTCGGAAAATCCTCTCTCGCATGACTACCCCGACTCTCCTCTCTCGCCGCTGCCGACTTGGCAGTCTGAGCTGCACAAGTCAGAAGATTTTTCAATTCCAATGTCTCGATCAAATCCGAATTCCAGATCATACTCTTATCTTTAACCGCCAACCTCGTATTGAAGTCTTTCTGCACTTTCTCCAGCCGTGCAACTCCCATCTCCAAGGCTTCTTTGGTTCGAAACACGGAAATATCCGCTTGCATGATCTTCTGCATATCCGTTCGGATTTGCGCAGACAAGACATCTCCATCAGCGGAAAGGATTTTGTTCATGGATTCGACGTGATCAAGGCCGATGTTGTCGGGAACTTTGGTATGTTGGGCTCCCTTGTCGTTGTTGGAGGCAATGTCAAGGGCGCAGGCCCTTCCGAAGACGACGATGTCGAGGAGGGAATTTGCTCCGAGACGATTGGCGCCGTGAACGGATACGCAAGCTGATTCGCCTGCGGCGTAGAGGCCTTTGACGATCTTTTCTTGACCGGTGGTAGGGGAGATATTGAGGACTTGGCCCTTCCAGTTGGTGGGTATGCCGCCCATGCAGTAATGGACTGTGGGGAGGACGGGGATGGGTTCTTTTGTCACGTCTACCCCGGAGAAGACGGAGGCGGTTTCTGCGATGCCGGGTAAACGTTCGAGGATGAGTTCTTTAGGGAGATGGCTGAGTTGGAGGTAGACGTGGTCTTTGTCCGGGCCTACGCCACGACCTTCGCGGATTTCCATGTGCATGGAGCGGGACACGACGTCGCGGGATGCGAGGTCTTTGGCTGTGGGCGCGTAGCGTTCCATGAAGCGTTCGCCTTCGCTGTTGAGGAGGTAGCCACCTTCACCGCGAGAGCCTTCTGTGATGAGGACGCCGGCGCCGTAGATTCCTGTGGGGTGGAATTGGATAAACTCGAAGTCTTGGTTAGGGAGACCAGCTCGTGCTGCCATTGCCTGCGAGTCGATTTCGTCAGCTTTTAGAATCCATTGTGAGTTGTGAAAAAGAGGTATTGCAACCTACATTTCCATCTCCAGTTGAAGTATGCGCACTCGTAGCCGAAAAGTAGGTCCTCCCATATCCGCCCGTAGCCAGCACAGTATTCCTCGCAAAAACTCGATGTAACGTCCCGTCTTCCATGGACATGCACAGAATCCCCACACATTCCCCATCAACCATCAACAGATCAATCGCAAAATATTCAATAAAGAAATTCGTATCATGTTTCACACTCTGGCCATACAAAGTATGCAACATAGCATGACCAGTACGGTCCGCCGCACTACAACATCTCACCCCCTGTCCACCTTTCCCATATTTCAGACTCTGCCCCCCAAGAGCCCGTTGATAAATCCTCCCATCCTCGGTCCTCGAGAATGCCATACCATAATTCTCCAACTCATACACTGCCTTGGGCGCCTCCCTACACATGTAATGTATAGCATCCTGATCGCCTAACCAGTCCGAACCTTTAACTGTATCATACATATGCCACCGCCAATCATCTTCGGTCATATTGCCCAACGCAGCGTTAATCCCTCCTTGTGCTGCAACAGTGTGAGAACGTGTCGGGAACAGTTTTGTGATACAGGCTGTTTCGAGACCGGATTCTGCTAAGCCGACTGCTGCTCGGAGACCCGCTCCACCAGCTCCTACTACTATTGCATCGTAGTGGTGGTCGATGATTGGTTGCTGGGAGGGATTGATATAGGAGCCAGAGGCGGTTGTTGCTCGACGACGTTGGGATTGGCTGAGAAGGGTTCGCTTTTGTTGCGAAAGCATGAGAGATGTTGGTTTTCTCCGCCATGCTGTGTTGGCTTGTCGGAAGCTGGTGGATCGTACTTTCGAGACTGCGTCGAAGAGGCTTCGAGAGACTGGGTGTACCATTGTGGGCTTGTGCGCCTTTCCGAAGCTAGATATTCCCACGGAGCTTTCCTACTCTTCTCCCAGACTGGTGCTGGCGGCCAATTCGCCCTGAGAGAGAGAGAGCACGCTCAACAGCAGGAACACGGGGTGAAGGCAGAGTGAGTGGAATATGATGGAGAGAGATATGAAACGGTGATTATGCCAGAGAAGTACATGTAGGAACTATCAAGGAGAGAACAACTCACGTCTTCGTGCGGTACTTACTAGTCTTCCCGGCATATTTCATATTCGGCAGCGGTAAAGCTGTCGTGTACACAACTCATGCATGTTGACGAGAGGCAGTCGAGCTTATACCCGAGGAGAGATGGAGATGCACTGACAAACCCGCCTCCGCGATTGGGCTTCCCCACAGACTCTTAACAGTCTTTATTCCCGGGTACCAGTGTTGCATCTTTGTGTACAAAGTACTCAAGAGGCATTCACGGCAAGACACGCACATGCAAGCCGCAAGAGCCGCATGGCGAGAGAACAGTGTCCCTGTATGTTTCCTCCTATACCGTAGCGTAGGCTACCTTACCTTAGGTTACCTCAGGTTTGCAGCTGGATTACAGTATGGCGGCTCGTTGTTCATCGCTCACGGTCCATCGCTCGCTAGATATTTCCATCGCTCGCTGTTCATCGCATCGACTCATAGCTGTACTACAACCACCTGGTTGACCGTCTCAAAGCATCAGAGACATCCTCAGGCTCATGTACATATAGGTCCTGCTTGCATCACGAAAGACAATACAGGCTCAGCAGTCCCGATGCACTGCTTCCAGAGAAAGTGTTGATGGCGGAACTACCAGTAACCAGACTATGAAGGTACAGAGGGCGAGAGACTAATAGTACTGGACACTTAAGATGGGACGGGTATAGAGTAGAGGAGTATATGTAGTCATAAAGTGGAGGGAGCGCACTGACTGCACATGACGAAGCTCTTGGCCGGCCTGTCTCACAGCTGTTCATCACAGCGGCGGGAGATTCGCAGGCATGCATCTAACTATAACTCTACTGAACCCTGCAACTGGAATCTGACCATAACCAGGTCCCCAGGAGACGTAGAGTCAGTGTCGGAGTGCCTGATGCAGAAGCCCACCTTCCTGCCGCACATGCATCGCAGCCATTGACACCTGCAACCTGCGACTTGCGCCCCATCGCCCCCGACACTGAGCGCATACCGCGGAAGGACGGACCGACCGACAGACTGACCGACAAACAGATAGGCTAGAATTACGGATAGCAGACGGCTTGTCGGAGGCGAAGAGATAGAGGAGCCGCCGTTGTGATGCGTCGGCTGCAAAGTCCAGCTTACCTTTGGCGATGAGCAGCACCACCACCAATGCCACTACTGCCCGCACCACCTCCCAACCCTCCTCGAGCACCTTGCGACCGCGCACTGCGAGACTGATCTCCGGCCTCGATGAGGACGATGCGGCGATCCACGACCCAGCATATACTTCCAACTCCCTCTTCGGCAGCCGACCAGCGTCCCCCATCCCCGCCGCGCATCCTCAGCGACTGAGTCCCTATGCGAGCAAGTACGATGGCCTGAGTCGTACCTCGAAAGCGGCGACGAGTGCGGGAACCAGCAGGGCGGACACAGGCTCGCCGACACTGGCCGGATTATGGGGAAGCTCATGGACTGCGCTACAAGGCATCGCGCAGGATTTCTTAGGCAGTGATCTGGCAGAGCAGGAGGATAGAGTCTCACACCGAGTGCGGCGACCGCACGGGAGACTGCACACTTCGAAGCCAAGTGCTAGTGCTCCACCTCCCGAATGGGGTCCTTCCTCGACATCGCACCCTAGATCTGGCGGCATCGGCGGAGGTACGACCGAGGAGCAGACCGCGGCTCTCCGCGCGCAGAAGCGCCAGGCCATGCTGACCGGGCAGGACACCAGCTATGCAGACACTCTGGGCAAGTTCAAGAGACGGCTGTCAGATGACCGAACCGCTGCCTCTGCGCCGCCTGGCGAAGGAGATGACAGGGATGCTTTGGCATACATACATCATGTCCAGAAGAGTGACACGCTAGCTGGCATTACCATCAGGTACAACATTTCAGCAAACATGCTGCGCAAGGCGAATCGAATGTGGCCGAACGACAGCGTCCAGATGCGTAAGACCTTGTTCCTGCCTGTAGATGCATGCGGAGTAAAGGGGAAACCTGCAACTGCCTCAGAGCTGGACTTAATGGGCTCTGAAAGTGAAGCTCTATCGACCTTACATGCTGAGGAAGTGCCAACCCCTACAGCAGCAAACCCTACGTCGGACAGGCTCAATTATAACAGTTTCGACCACGGCAGAAATCGCACGAATTCAGCTTCGACACATACCAGTGCTTCTGCAGCAAGTGCAAGCGCGAATTCTGGAGTGGAGTGGCAGCATGACTCCTGGGTGCTGTTGCCGAACAGCACCACACCAGTTCAGATCGTACGGCTACCGCGAAGAATGCTTGGATATTTCCCTCCGGCGAGACGGAAGAGCAACTCTTACTCAGATCTCGACACGCCGTCCACATCCCTGGACATGCCTCGCTCGAGCGCGGCAGATGTCATGAATCCACCATCATCCCCACGAAATCAGCTTGCGCCGCAACGGCCGCGTCGGAGACTCAGTAACGCTAATAATGGCTACTTTCCTTCTTATTTCACCGGACCTGGCGGCGTTGGCACAATGGATAGGAACGTACGTTGTCCAGGGCCCGCGCAGGATGGATTGAACAAGATGTGGGCAAAGCACCTCCCTGATGTTGCTCCACCTCGCAATCAGAGCGCGTTGTACCAGCCCAACCTTCCTCTATATGACGATGAACTCACCCCTGTTGGCTCTGGTGCTGTCACCCCAGCATATCCTCATGGGGGCGGCGGTAGTGGTTCTGGTGGATTACATCTTCAGGATATAGGTGGATCAATTGAATCTTGGGTACGAAGGTTGGCCAGCAAATCCGTCATCACTCCTGGAGGGCGTTCAACGGCTGCGCGGGCGGCAGCTGGCACGCCTGGAAAGGGCGCGGGCGGTATTGGTGATTTGATTGAAATGACTAATGAGTTTGAAATTGGAGGCGATGAGGAGGAGGAGGAGGATAGAGGTCGACAAGGAAGTATCGAGCATGAGCAATTGAGCAGACATGGCACGACTGCCACGAGCTATTTTGATAGCGTAGCTGGTGGCGGCGCTGTCAGTAGGGAACGAAGGGTGGGAAAGGGTGGGAAGACAGAGTAATGCTCATATCCTGCAATAGAAGACTATTTTGATCCATGCTTGATGTTGTGGTCACCTGAAGCTGCGGACTCACGGGCATGGACGGCTACTGCTTCGTCGCCCTCGAGCTATGGCTAGGTACCTTACATGCAACTTCCCGACGTTGACTCATGGAATATTGCTTTGTCAGTGTACGACCTCTTCTACAGTACATGTATTTATCCCTTTCACTCAGCGATACCTACAGATTAGCGAAAACCTCCAACACGAGTATCCTGTACTCCTGTTTTAGTTCATCGATAAGGTAGTAAGGTACGTACCACAATCTCCATCTCCCCACCACCGAAGCCCACCACAGGAGCCCACCACAGCTACAGCTACAGCAACAGCTACAGCTACAGAGTTGTACATAGCAGACCGGATAAAATCCTATAATAAAAAGAATTATGAATCTGATCACTACCTCACATATCTTAAAACGAGAAAGCCGCTTGGTGGAAATCAAAGTCCGAAGAGCTAAGGTAAGGTGCGGTGCGGTGCGGTGCGGTATCGTTCGGAAGCTGGCAGTGAGCCCTAATGAAAATCCCTGGGGGATGTGGGAGTTTAAACTTTTTTTCGTCTTATACGACGGGACTACATGTCAGCCAGCAGTCAGTCAGCAGTAGTACTGTGGGAGAGATCTTGATCGTGCATGAGGACGGGAAGATCTGAGACTGACTACGGAGTACTATTGACTGTGACTGTGACTGTGACTGTGACTGTGACTGAGGTGGCTCTGGGGACTTATTGGGTCATATTATGGGAGTGTGGGTCGTGCAATGTATGTATTGTCTGTTTCTGCTCTTGAGATACGAGTGTAGACGTCCTCGTCAAAGGTACGAATGGAAGGGATATGGTAGTCATCTGTGAAGCCTAAACGTCGTACGGAGTATCTACCTTACATACATGAGCTGCTGGTGCGACATACTGTAGTACTAGCACAGGCTGGCCCAACCTAGCGCTGCGTTGCGGTGATCCGAGAAGCCCTAATGTCGATTCGTCAGCTACGCCTTGGCGCCACATAACCGATGTGAGATGACATCCACACACACACACTCTCTCCCACAGACGTCGCTTTGTCTTCGGAAACAAAATGTCCCTCGCATCCGGCCTCCACTATAAGCGGTATTCGTCCACACGCACACAACTGCAACTTCCAGTTACAGGTTATCGTATGCGCCGCGAAACCCTTTTGTCCATCTGCATTCGGCAGTGAGACTCCGTAGTCCCCCCCACGTGCCTATGGGTCCGGAGGTTCGGTACTATAGCTGGCGGCCGCTGGACTAAGCCAACAAGATTCTAGAACTAGGCCGTACACGACAGGTCGGCCGTAGGACTTTCGAAACGCCGACATTCCCCATCGCAACCAAAGCATTCTGCCGCCTCATCTTCATCAGTGTGGAGAGGGTGGATCACCGTCGGGAGCACTGCCCGATGGTGTGAAGATGGGGCAAAGAACTGGTCTCTAGGACTCCTTCTGGAAACAGAGTCTTACGCAAGTTCTACACCGGAGGAATAGTTCTAAAGGACTCTAGAGGACGTACTCTAAGGTACCTTAGTTCTCATTGCAGTGGCTGAATGGCCTATTTAGGGTCAAACAAAGAGGACGGGAGAGCTCCGCTGATCGATCTGTAGACGCCGACTGTGGACGTCATCATCACCAATCCGGCCCTAGCATGTCGAAAAAAGTCTGTGGAACGTTGGGGACTTGGTAGTCCGGATCGTTGCAGCATCTTCTTTCCAGGAAGCTTGGACCAGTATCGCGGTTAGCCAATCCGCCCTAGTACAACGCATACCTCGTGGCTCATCTCATCGTACTTCTGAATCTGATATACACCCCTTGTTGCACTCTCCTGCTTTCCAGTCCATTCACTTGGACTTCGCCCATCTGCAACTCACGTGCCATCGGGTTGTTCTGATCATACCCGTACTGTATCGGAAGTCCACCCACGATGTCATCGGTTCACAGGTCGGCGTCGTGGACCTCGCCGGGACCTGGAAGCGGCTATGGAGACGAGATCTACAGAACCGTGAGCAATGCCATCTCACGAACATTCAGTGGTAATAGCAAGAAGGACGCCGAATATGCAGATAGCGATGACAGCGACCCGTCGATCAGCAAAGCCAATGACTGGAAACTCATGGAAGAAGTGAAAATGATGGCTCAACAAACGCAAGCTGATGGCGGCAAAGAACGAAAGCTTGGCGTTACCTGGAATAATCTCACCATAAAGGGCATCGGCGCCGATGCAGCCTTCAATGAGAACGTTCTCTCGCAGTTCAACATCCCCAAAATCGTTGCCGAGAGCCGGCAGAAGACTTCTCTCAAGACCATCATCGATAACAGCCATGGATGTGTCAAGCCCGGAGAGATGCTACTCGTTCTCGGACGACCAGGTGCTGGATGCACGAGTTTACTGAAGATTCTGGCGAATAAAAGAGCAGGCTATGCAGAAGTCAACGGCGATGTCATGTTCGGGTCCATGGATTCTAAGCAGGCAGAGCAATACCGTGGCCAGATTGTTATGAATACTGAAGAAGAGCTTTTCTTCCCCACGCTGACTGTGGGTCAAACCATGGACTTCGCTACTCGTATGAAGATCCCACACAAGTTGCCATCCAGTGTCAAGGACCACAAGGAGTATCAGCACCTCCATCGAGACTTTCTGCTGGCATCGATGGGGATCGAACACACGCGCGACACTAAAGTGGGGAACGAATATGTCCGTGGCGTTTCTGGTGGTGAGAGGAAGAGAGTGTCCATCATCGAGACGATGGCGACGCGAGGCTCAGTCTTCTGCTGGGATAATAGCACGCGAGGTTTAGACGCGAGTACGGCCCTGGAGTACACTCGATGCATTCGGGCCATGACTGATGTTCTTGGCCTCAGTTCCATCGTCACTCTCTACCAGGCTGGCAATGGTATTTATGAGCTCTTCGATAAGGTGTTAATTCTCGATGAGGGCAAGGAGCTCTTCTACGGACCACTTCCGGAAGCAAAGCCATTCATGGAGAACCTGGGATTTATATGTGCCGAAGGCGCCAATGTCGCCGACTTCCTTACTGGAGTGACCGTCCCAACGGAGCGCCAGATCAGGCCTGGATTCGAGGACCGCTATCCTCGTACTGCCGATGAGATCCGTGCCGAGTATGACAGGACCTCTATCCGGTTTCTGATGGAGAAGGAATACACTTATCCCACATCACAAGAAGCGATCAATCGCACAGCAGATTTCAGGGAAGGAGTGCAATCCGAGAAGGCTCCCAGTCTCGGCAAAAAATCTCCTCTTACAGTCGACCTCTACGTCCAGACCATGTCTGCTGTTATTCGCCAATACCAACTTCTCTGGGGCGATAAGCCCACTTTTATCATCAAGCAAGGCTCGACTATCATACAAGCTCTCATCGCCGGATCTCTCTTCTACATGGCACCTAGTACTACAGGCGGTCTATTCACCAAAGGCGGCGCCCTCTTCTTCTCGCTACTTTACAACTCACTCCTAGCCATGGCTGAAGTGACAGACTCCTTCTCCGCTCGGCCAGTGCTCGCAAAACATCGAAGCTTTGCTTTGTACCACCCGGCTGCCTTCTGTCTCGCTCAGATCACTGCAGACATCCCGATATTAATCCTGCAAGTGACGTGTTTCACTCTGCCGCTCTACTTCATGGTTGGACTCAAAGAATCTGCCGATGCATTCTTCAGTTACTGGGTTATATGTTACGCATCGGCCATGTGCATGACTGCCTTCTTCCGATGGTGCGGTGCTGCGTTTCCGACGTTCGATGATGCGTCCAAAATCTCTGGATTCGCTGTCAGTGCTTTCATTATGTACATTGGCTACATGATTCCGAAGCCGGACATGCACCCGTGGTTTGTCTGGATCTACTGGATCAACCCGCTCAGTTATGGCTTCGAAGCTCTTTTGGGAATCGAGTTTCAGAACACTGTCATACCTTGTGTTGCGCCGAACGTGGTTCCTTTTGGTCCGGGCTATACTGATACGAACTTTGCGGCATGCACAGGCGTGCGCGGTGCTGAGGTTGGCGCGGCTTTTATCACTGGTGAACAGTACCTCGCAGGTCTTTCTTATGACAGCTCTCACATTTGGCGCAACTTTGGCATTATCTGGGCGTGGTGGGTTCTCTTTGTTGCTTTGACCATCTACTCCACGAGTGGTTGGTCCATGGCTTCTGGCAACACAGGATTCTTGGTCATCCCACGTGAGAAGCAAAAGAATGCTATGCACCTGGTCAGCGACGAGGAGAACATTGCTGAAAAGGCAGGCGGCAGTGGATCTGAGAAAGGCTCGCAGGCGGGCAATGATGTTGATGACCAACTCATCCGTAACACTTCAGTCTTTACTTGGAAGAACCTCACGTACACCGTACAGACCCCCTCTGGTCCTCGCGTACTGCTCGATAATGTCCAAGGTTGGGTCAAGCCAGGCATGCTTGGCGCTCTTATGGGATCCTCTGGCGCTGGCAAGACGACTCTTCTTGACGTTCTAGCACAACGCAAGACTGACGGCACAATCAAAGGCAGTATTCTGGTCGATGGACGTGAGTTGCCGATATCGTTCCAACGTTCTGCCGGCTACTGCGAACAGCTTGATATTCATGAGCCTCTTGCTACCGTTCGCGAGGCTCTCGAGTTCTCCGCTCTCCTTCGTCAAAGCAGAGACACTCCTCGAGCCGAGAAGCTTCGATACGTGGACACCATTATCGACTTGCTTGAAATGCACGATATCGAGAACACTATGATTGGTACCACCAGCGCCGGTCTGTCGGTCGAGCAGCGCAAGCGTCTCACCATCGGAGTTGAACTTGTCTCGAAACCTAGCATCCTCATCTTCCTCGACGAGCCTACGTCTGGTCTCGATGGCCAAGCTGCTTTCAACATAGTACGTTTCCTCCGGAAGCTCGCAGATGTTGGTCAAGCCGTGCTGGTGACGATCCACCAGCCTTCTGCCGCACTCTTCGCTCAATTTGACACACTTCTCCTCCTCGCAAAGGGAGGCAAGACAGTATACTTTGGCGACATTGGAGACAATGGTGCTACTATCAAGGAGTACTTTGGTCGTCACGGCGCCACATGCCCACCAAACGCCAATCCAGCCGAGCACATGATCGACGTCGTTTCGGGTAGTTTCAGCAAGGACAAAGATTGGAACGACGTGTGGCTCAGTAGCCCAGAGTATTCGGCCATGTGCACCGAGCTCGACCACATCATTCAAGACGCAGCTTCCAAGCCACCAGGGACAATCGACGATGGCCACGAGTTCGCCATGCCTCTCTGGGATCAAATCAAGATTGTCTCGAATCGCATGAATGTGGCACTTTACCGCAACACCGACTATGCCAACAATAAATTCGCCCTACACATCTTCAGCGCGTTGTTCAATGGCTTCACCTTCTGGATGATTGGCTCTGGCGTGCAAGACTTGCAACTGGCTCTGTTCACCATCTTCAACTTCATCTTCGTGGCACCTGGTGTCATGGCGCAGCTTCAACCGCTCTTCTTGGAGCGCCGTGACTTGTATGAAGCACGCGAGAAGAAGAGCAAGATGTACCACTGGGCGGCTTTCGTCACTGGCTTGATCGTCAGTGAGATTCCCTATCTGTGTATATGTGCCGTCCTGTACTTTGCTTGCTGGTATTACACGGTGGGGTTCCCCACCGACAGCAACAAGGCCGGCGCAGTATTCTTCGTCATGCTGTTCTACGAGTTCATCTACACTGGTAAGTTGAACCCCCAAAGCCGTGTTTTTCTCCTCTCCCCTACCCACGACTAACACTTCTATCTCTCCTCCCCCAGGTATTGGCCAAGCTGTAGCAGCATACGCTCCCAACGCCGTCTTCGCCTCCCTCGTCAACCCCCTCATCATCGGAACGCTCGTCTCCTTCTGCGGAGTACTCGTACCCTACTCCCAAATCCAACCCTTCTGGCGCTACTGGATCTACTACCTCAACCCCTTCAACTACCTCATGGGGTCCATGCTGGTATTCACGCTCTTTGACGAATCCATCGAATGCAAAACCTCCGAACTCGCCATCTTCGACACTCCCAACGCCGGGCAAACGTGTGCGAATTACTTGGCCGAGTATCTCGCGGGACCGGGTGCGCGGAATAACTTGCTCAACCCAGATGCGACGAGTGGATGTCGCGTGTGTCAGTATAGTCGCGGATCGGACTATTTGGCGACGTTGAATTTGAATGATTATATCTATGGGTGGAGGGATGCGGGGATTGTGGCGCTGTTTGCTGTGAGTTCGTATGCTTGTGTGTATGCGTTGATGAAGTTGAGGACGAAGCAGTCCAAGAAGGCTGAGTGAGGTATTTATTACCTTATTCTGGATCTATATCTAATTATTATCTATCTATACGGTACCATAGAAGAAGGAGAACCTTGCCTACCTACCTACTGTATCTAACCTTATTAGGCATATACAACTGCAGCTGAGAGTAGTACTGCAGTACTGTAGTACTGCATGTGATGTATACAAGCAGTAGGTATGTATCCGTTGCGTGTCGTCGTGCAGTTGTACAACTACATGTACTCCGTATATGTACTCCGTATATGTACTCCCCGGTCCTGTACATGTAGTTCTACAGTACAGTACATGTAGGTTAGGTTGTGCGACGGGCGATTCATTTGATGCAGATGTGTGGAAAGTGACAGGCGACCTATAGACACGAGGCTCTTTGGGATCGATTGCCAATAATACATGTACCTTAGGCACATCTTAATCAATATTGAATAATGCAGGCTTCTTAATCAATATTGAATAGGTAAGGTAATGCTCAGCAGCTGACGCGTCCCAGACTCGCCGACTCCTAGATAGGAATAGACATGGCTACAGTACTTCCACGTTATAGAGAGAAGAAAGGCAGAAGAGGAACAGAGAAGGTCGTCGTCGCCGTCTCCCACCGCTACCACCACCGCCGCCGCCACCGCCACTATCGCCGCCGCCGCTACTAAGGACCGGAGGACGCGGGTCTCGTCTCGTCTCGTCTCGTCTTCTTTCTTGGCGAAGTTTGAGAATGGTGTGGCGTGGCAGGCCCTTTAATTTCACCATCCTGATCCTGGTCGAGCACACATGGACTCTACATACGTCTAGACTCTGCTGTAGTTCCAGTGCCCTAGTCGGATAGGAGTCTAGTCCTACGGTGGTCGGTGGTGTAGTGGACAGTAGAGACAAGGAGGCAGGGTTGTGTCGGCTGCTGTAAACGCAATCTCTTCTCTCTGTCTCTCTCTCTCTCTCTTCACACACCTAGTCGCTGGTCGGGGTTTCTGCGGCTTGAGTGTTTCTGATTGCGAGGGAGGAGCGACTCTTACTACGGAGTACTACTCTCAAGTAAGGTACTGCTGTTGCCTCTCGCTCTTGCCTTACTTATAGTAAGGTAGTTCTACATGTACTGCAAGTTACCTTACATAAGGTAAAAGTACATGTGCCCGTCCGGGTGTGATGGTGGTGCCGCCAATAGTACGGAGGAGTAGAACTAGATCCTGCTCCTGCCCTGTTGAGCCTGTACTTTTGTAGCCTGTAGGCTGTCAGGTACCTGGATCCGTGACCCACTGCCTCTAGCCTCTAGTGGATTCACTTCCCCGAATCACAGCCTTCCCACAACAGCACTGCCGCCGCCGCGTGTGCGTGCCTGCTTGCTTGCTTGCTCGCTCGCTCGCTGCCGTCGTCCTCCTCCACCACCGCCATTCTTACCGGTGACCACCTCCCACCTCACCACCACCGCCTCCACCACCACCACCAACCCTTTCCCTCCGACCCCGACCCGGTAGTACTGGCCACCCGCGTGCGGACCGCCTCCAGTGCGATTGTCAACCCACGCCGTTGTCGCCGCCGCCATTCCAGTCTCGCTCCCCCTCCCACCACGCGCTACGACGCTTTCCGCTGTCCAGCACCCACACTCTTTGGACCACTGCCTGCTTACGACTTTCTGACTTACGGCCTTGTAATATCCCGCTCCATCATCCTTCCTGTTACCACCGTCAATCTGCGACTGCGACTGCGACTGCGACCGCGACCGCCGACCAGCACGCGCCCATTGTCCGCCCAGTCGCATCGAATTGAGCGACCCAGCCGCAACACCACCACCCTCAAAGCGCCTTGACGGTGCTGCCCATCGCTCCGACATTGCCAATTGGCCACCAATTTCACACTCTCAAAGAACGCCGTCTTTGTCTGCAAATTAGACGTGCTACGTGCGTCCTTTGAGAGCATTGCAAGAGGGTTGACAGAGTCGCAAGCACTTCGCCTGGACACGCGCGCGCGCCCACGCGAAGATTCAACCGCACACTTGTGCTATTGCCATTCATCGCCTTGTTACCAACTACCGACACTCATTTTCGAGAAGCCATCAGGGACCAAGACGACGGAGATGTTCTGAATCTGCCGACTCACACCAAGTCACCTTGATTGTTTTGGTGGTCTAAGCAAGTCTTCGATTCTAGTGACAGTCGTCACGTACACTCGTTTAAGGACCAACTTCCAACGGTACGCACGATAAGAACCTCGCGTGCGCAATGTGTGAGAGAGTACTGACCTGGGGCAGATTCACATTTCCACATCTTTCGTTTTCAACTTTCACCAATCACTTCTGCCATCATTAATATTCTGCATCATGAGGAGTACCGAATCATGGGCGGCCACGCTCTCGGTCCTGTCAATGCAGGCGTTGGTTGCTATCGCGGAGGCTGTGCCCGCTGGACTGCAACCCGAACAGGAACAGTCACAACCCAGATACTACTATCCCAAGCACGTGAAAAGACAGTGGCCCAACTTGACAGCAATAGCAAACACCAACAACAACAATAACTACTACGATGGATCAACCTCGACAACGACCTCCAGCACGACATCGAACCCAGGCCAGTCGAGTACCGGATCATCGCTATATGATAGCATTGTCGCTGCATTGAGCGGCGACACAAGCTCCAGTTCGAGCTCGAGCTCAAGCACGAGCGACAACCCATACATCACAGCCAATACAGAATCAAGCACGGACTCACCGCTCACGACTTCTGTGAGCACCACATCTAGCGATCCCTCGGAACAGAGCACGTACAGCGAAACAGAAGAGTCAACCAGCTCGGCACCAGAGTCTACCACTGAGAGTACTAGCCCAACATCAGACTCATCTACTGTTGATCAGAGCGGCACAACCACCTCGAACGATTACTCCACGTATGATGAAGGCGCATCCACCGGACCTCCACCACAGACTGAAGTCCAGCCAACTATAGCTTCGACCTCGCAAGACACTTCATCGACCCCGATCGCGCCAACTACCAACAATACCTCGGATGCGTCGGCGCCCCCAGCACCCCAAAGTGATGCGGGCGAAGGTTACGTGCCTGAGCAGATCCCATCGCCTACACCTCAAGGGAGCGTTTCGAATGGCAGCGACCCTGCATACCCTCCCCCGAACAGCACCGTCTCATCCACGCCAGTCATCTTTGTTGGACTATCCACCACTTTCACGAGTGAAGTGCCGGTTACTCCCACTCCGTCGACTCCTACGCCGTCGAGTACTGGCGATAGAGGCGGTATATCGGGAGGCATTCTGCCCCCATCTTCCATTTCCAGTACTGGGACTGGCTATACGGCGACAACAACGAGTCCCACACGCGGAAATGATACATACGGTGGCCCGACCGACAGCACGACTGCATCCAGTTCCGCAGCCACACTAACAAGTGCTACGACTGCCGTGTCTTCGACCTTGACCTCTTTCGCTCCATCTGGAAACGGCACGACTACTCTGTCAATCAGCACCGCCTCGTCATCTAGTTCCTCGAGCACCGCTTCTTTTACAGATGCCTCGACCACTACGGCATCTATCAGCGCGACCACCACGGCATCTGTCAACGTGACCACCACGGCATCTATCAGCGCGACCACCACGGCATCTTCCAACGAGACCACCACGGCATCTGTCAGCGGAACCACCACGGCATCTGCCAGCGTGACTACCACGGCATCTGTCAACACGACCACCACGGCATCTGTCAGCGCATCATCCACGGGCTCATTCACATTGACCACCGTGACTGGCTCGTCGGGCATCACGGTCGTGCCTGTACCACTCCCAACAGACACAACCGCGAGCGTAACGTCTACTGGGAATATATCGATCATCACCACCACCACCTCATCCTCGACGTCCGTCCCACTGACGACTGGCACTCTGACCACGCTCAGCGACAGCACCAGCTCCGAGTTTCCGTCGATGACATCTGTTGCATCTAACGTTTCAACTGTGCCTTCGACAGCGACCATCAGCTCGAACTCCTCTACAAGCACTACTGCTACGTTCACCAGCGAACCATTCACATATGTAGGCCCAACGACTACTGACGAGGTCTCTACGACCAGTGAGACGGCGGCCAGCTCTACCACCGAGACGACTGCTAGTGAAACAGCTCCCCCGTCCACTACTTCTACCACAACGGAGCCGCCTATATCCATTGTACCAACAGCGACCAACACTGAAAAGAGCATGAGCATACCGACTTCTCTCGTGTTTGCACCAACGACCACGCCTCCTCCAACGACCTCGACTACAGCGCCGGCTGGCACCACTACCTCGACTGTATCAAGTGGCCTGCCTACTGCCATGCCTCGTTTGGTCCAGCCACCGGGCGGTATGCCTGCTCCTCCAGCCAACGCCACTCTGATCCAGGTCGGCTTCAATTATGGGCTCAATTACCCCTTTGTTGTCGGTACTGAGAACTCTGCGAATCAGATCTTTACCTACCTGCCCCAGGGCATCGCCTATGCTTTGGGCATCAGTACGGACAAAGTTGTCATGAACGGCTTAATGCCATATGATACAACCAAGACGTTGAACTACATTACCACACTAGCGCAGGCATACATTCCGGGCGATCTTGTCGATCAGTTACAGATGGACCTCCACACACCGGTCTCGAAGGCCTACAGCTGTCCGGATGATGCTGTCCGAATGCTCATGAATATGATCAATCCGACAATTCCCATCCTCCCCGGCTCGAACATGGACGATAATACGGGCACATCAAACGCGTACAACCCTCCAGATACATCTTCTGGAACTTCCGGCGACGGTGCACCTATCGGTGGCGACTCTGGAAGCTCACAGAAAGTCAAGGGTACTTCCGTTGGCATCGGAGTGGGAGCTGTGTGTGGCGCGGCAGTATACGCCGCTGCCATGGTTTATGTTGCCCGCCGCTACCGGAACAAAAAGAAATCTCACAAGCGTACTAGCTCGGTTGGCACGCATGGTGAAATGAGCCAAAGATCACCCGGTACCCCTGGCACGCTAACGGGTGGCATGGGCGGCTACTTCATGTCGGGCGCCAATGGTGTTCGGGGGTCCGGCTCTTCTAGAGCGAGCGGTATCAGAAGTGGCAGTGGCAGAGGAAGCAGAAATAGCGCCGGTAGCAGCAACAACAACCGCAGCGTCCGCGATCAAGGGATCAGCGCTCCTGTCATGGCTGAGAACAGTCTAGGATGGAATTGAATCTGACCTTGGAGTGCAAGAGTATGCGGATGTGCATAGAGATATGGGAACTACGTGTGCCTGCATGAACGTACAGTGATATGGAGAATGAAGGAAAAGACGATATACCAGGCATGTGTGCCACAAGACAGATGTTTCTTATTTTATCAGATGTTTGATCCGCGAGTGTGCGCTTCGATATTTCCCATGTGTTCTCTATATTTTGAGAACACATGCAACCACCATTTTGTGTACATAATACGAACAAAAATTTCTCTCCCTGGACTCGATCCTCGCACCCACGTGCCCCATCCCCCTTTTTCCTTCCCCCTTGGATGGTCCACGCGTGGTCGAGAGTCGAGACTTTCTCGAAATCGAAACAACAATGGAACATTCCGCCGTTTCAGGTTTTCCAGCATCATCAGCAAGGGGGTCGGGTCAGCCTACCTACCAACCAACTACTGAAGAGGAGAGTAAGAGTAGGGAAGAGGAGGGAAGAGGAGGGAAAGAGTAGGGAAAGAGGAGAGAAGAGTAGTAACAAGAGAGTGAAGAGATTTGTTTATATGTAAGGTAATTATAAAACAAAAAAAAAGGTCTGAAGGGAAAGATTTAGATCTCATCCTCTATTCTACTTGCGTGAAGAACTTTTGGGTAGGTAAGGTAAGGTATGTATGTATGTGTATGTGTATGTATGTATGTGTATGTGTATGTGTATGTATAGTTTTCTTTTACGAGCTGCGCTGGAATCGGAGCAGACTGTTGAGGGAGGGAGAGAGAGGGAGAGGGAGAGAGAGGGAGGGGGAGAGAGAGGGAGAGGGAGAGAGAGGGAAAGGGGGAGTAGGAGAGGATTTCTTTTTTTCTAGAAGGCTCCCGATCTCTTCTATCGATTATACTAGGTAGCTTAAAGGTACGGTAGTTCTACTCAGATCTTGTAGGTGGTTGGTTCTTTTGGCATTCACGCTGTTAGGTGATAAGGATATCTCTTGCTGCCTACCTACCTTACTATATTCACCTAGGAGTTCTAGGCAGTAAGTCTTTCGGCTATTCTGTTTTCGCTGCCTTCTATAGCGAGCGGCAGCAACCGGAGAGTGTATGATGGTTAGAACTGATGGTGGGCATACATGCCAGCGCGTGCGGGGAAGCCTGTCTGAATTGTTCCGGCCGGGCAGAAACGTCACGTCGTCTTTGCCCGTGAAGATGCGGTATAGAGTAAGGTAGAGTACTATAGCAGTGTAGCCTGTAGACTATATAGATCGACGGTGGAGTGACGGGCTGAGCCATGGAGCCGAAACTTAATGAGGTAGCATTAGTTCTACGCCGTCTCCGTTCTCATGACCAATTGCCTGCCCGCAACCACTCATGTCGTCCGCTTCACGTCTCATCGCCTGCCAGCGCTACAGAAGACACCTTCCCACCTGAGAACCGCTCCTCCAAGGCGACGCCATACCCCAGTGGCGTCTGCCAATAGTTCTATGCGATGCAGAAGAAGAGTCTTCCTGGCAAACCTTCAGCTGTCGCGCCGAGGGATCAGCACGTCGTGTCGTCTAGTTCAGGAACACCCGCGCTGGCTGTCAAGTGATCATGAGCAGTCAGACCGATTCAGGGAAGTCTGTAGGAGGCTATTACCATGGCGTATATAGGAAGTGTATACCTGTAGAGCTGCCCTCTTCCTTGACAAGGCAGCATCCTCCAACAACACCGCCGCCACCACCATCACCACTGCCACCACCATGAAGAGCTTCTACGCTGTCCTGCCGCTCATCAGCAGTGTGTGGAGTCTGCCAGCACAAGATGCCCTCGAGCCGAGAGCAACCGGCACTTTGGACTCGTGGCTGTCGGCGGAGAGTCCAGTGGCTTTGCAAGGTGAGCGAGCTGGCAGCACGAGCGGAAGAGACAAGCACCTGACTCCCTCATAGGCATCTTGAACAATATCGGAGCACAAGGGAACAAGGTGCAAGGCGCCAACCCTGGAATCATTGTCGCTTCACCCTCAAAATCAAATCCTGACTACTTCTACACCTGGACTCGAGATGCAGCATTAACCATCAAGTGCCTCGTCGACCAATTTCTTGCAGGTCAGACGAATCTCGAGGGCATCTTGCAAGATTATATTAATAGTCAGGTGGCACTACAAACTGTGCCAAACCGCTCAGGTAGCCTCTGTTCCGGCGGTCTGGGGGAGCCCAAGTTTGGGGTCGATGGCACTCAGTTCACTGGCGATTGGGGTCGGCCCCAGCGTGACGGCCCTGCACTCAGAGCGACTGCCATGATCGCATATGCCCGATACTTGATTGCAAATGGCCAAACTTCTCAGGTTGCAAACATCATCTGGCCTGTCGTCGCGAATGATCTCACCTATGTTGCGCAATACTGGAACCAGACTGGCTTTGATCTCTGGGAAGAAGTGAACAGTGCCTCGTTCTTCACGACAGCATCGCAATATCGCTCACTAGTTGAGGGCAGTGCGCTTGCCGCCCAAATCGGTAAGACGTGTCCGCATTGTGTCTCGCAGGCACCGCAAGTTTTGTGCGCTTTACAAAGCTACTGGACGGGCTCGTACGTTCTGTCGAACACTGGAGGTGGCCGGTCTGGGAAGGACGCGAACTCTATCTTGGCTAGCATCCACTTGTTCGATCCAGCGACTGGTTGTGATGCAAAGACATATCAGCCCTGCTCGGACAAAGCCCTGGCAAACCACAAGCAAGTCACTGACTCCTTCCGCTCTGTGTACTCGATCAATAATGGCATCGCCCAAGGCAAAGGTGTGGCAGTAGGGCGCTACTCGGAAGACGTGTATCAGGGAGGCAATCCATGGTAGTAAGTGGTGATCGATATTCGCCTTCAGAGTGAAGACTGCTTATGACTGACATCACGCAGCTTGGCCACTTTTGCCGCTGCCGAGCAGCTCTACTATGCCGTTTACCAGTGGCGTCAACAGGGATCGATCACGATCACCACCACATCTCTACCCTTTTTCAGGGACATCTACTCAGCAGCAGCCACTGGCACGTATGCATCATCATCAACAACGTTCACGTCGATCGTGAATGCCGTGCTGGCTTATGCAGACAGCTACTTCGCCAATGCACAGCAGTATACGCCACAGAACGGAGCCTTGGCGGAGCAGTACTCAAGATCCAACGGCAGTCCCTTGTCAGCAGCTGATCTTACATGGTCATATGCCGCCTTCTTGACTGCGCTGAATGCCCGCAAAGCTGTCGTGCCATCAACTTGGGGAGCAAATTCGACCCAACTTCCCAGTTCATGCTCTGGCAGTTCCGCGAATGGTCCCTGTGTGACAGCATCAAACACTTTCTCTCGTCCAGGAAGCACACCTACCGCTACTTCCACAGGTGCTTGCTCAGCGACTCCTACCCGCACGAATGTATTGTTCAAGAACATTGTGACTACCAACTACCTCGAGACGGTTGCCATTGTCGGGAGTATCAGTGAGCTCGGCAGCTGGAACGCAGACAATGCCGTCAACCTCAGCGCTCAGAACTACACAAGCACGAACAACTTGTGGTATGTGACTGTCGGACTGCCTGCTCGTGCCAGCTTCCAGTACAAGTATATCCGTAAGCAACAGGACGGGAGTGTGAGGTGGGAAAGTGATCCTGACAGAAGCTACACGGTGCCCGCGAACTGTGCGGGCTCAGCAACCCAAAGTGATTCGTGGAGGTGATTCATCCCGATCAAGCTGGCTACGGCTACCTAAGAGCACCGCAAGCGGACAGCATGCATAGCTGGGTAGTAAAAGCTCTTTATCTATTATCGCATGATTGCAGCCAAGCTCAGAGATATCAGATTCATCTTCAGCGCTTGTAAGACATAGAGCAGACAAAACTAAGAGATGCAGAAGAGAGCCCCGCAGCGACTGCTGCAGAGCCCAATGAATGAAGTGGAACAGGACCAAATGGCAACACACGATCGTTGGGTCGCTTGTTCTGCTATCTTTACCACCTTGCAACAGCCCAACGTCTACGATCAACAAAGCATAGTAGTCAATTCAATGTAGCGGCACTCTGCGAGAGGCTATCGATCAAGCATGAAATCTCACCATCGTCCCTCTCCATCTCTTTTTGCAAACAGACTAGACCAGACCAGACCAGACCAAACCAAACCAGAACAAACTACCCATAGCACCAAGAAAAACATACTCTCCTCTCCTCTAACCCATCCTACTACCCTTATTTTCTTCACCTAGATATTACTTAGGCACATATATGTTTACAACTTTTTTTTTCTTTTTTTTTTTTTGCGCGAAAACATTTCCAAAATTCGGATTCCAATTACGATTTCCAAAGGTCTCTATTCTATTCTAGCTCTAGCCACTGCATGCATGTATATATGTCTTTAATAGGTATAATGTAGATTTGTGGTTTGTTGTTGCTCGCCTAGAAGTTACCTTAGGTAGTATGCGTTATTATCGTTATCGCTGCTGGGTTTTTTTCGACGTATTTTGACCTGTTTGTTGGGTTGAGAGGGACAGATAGGGTGGAGGTTGCGTACTTACTTTACTGTTCTGAGATGTTAGCTAAGGTAGGTGAGATCTTATAGAAATACCTACTTATAGAGATAGAAATGCTAGATGGAGCCTGGATGTGAGTTTCGAGTGGTGGTCTATCTGTGCGTGGCTCGGGTCAAGAATCGGGGCCGTGACGCTAGTTCTAGACTCGGCGTTATTCTTCGTAGAAATTACATAAGGTACAAAGCCCTCCCACATTCGCTACCCGTCAGCGTATAGGAAGTCGTGATTTTCGATCGTTGCTAGGTTTAAACAGCTCTATTTCGTCGCTTGCAGGGTGTAATAACTCCACTTGCTAGGTATCACCGTATTCTGCACCTAAAGGCGGGTAACTAACCCTCCTTAGGTAATTCAGGGTGCGGGTAGACTATCAACCCGAGCTGGAAGGTGACTGTATCTGTTCTTCATCAACACGACTATACCTTACTTGAAATATAACGAGTTCTGACAGTCAGCGGAATTACCACGCCCCTCACCATAATCTTCCTCAGAGTCTCTAGCGCTTCCTCTTAAGACCCGGTACTTGCCAGCTGCATCTCCAGAACCAGATCGAGTACTACAATAATGGCCAGCTTTGTGGTCACGGCGATCGTGTCCAGTGATGACCTGGCAGCAACAACCGTGCTCTTTAAAAAATATGCCGAATCCTTGGACATCGACCTAAACTTTCAAGACTTCGACACTGAATTGACATCCATGCCAGGAAAGTACGCGCCGCCTACCGGAGCTCTGTTCCTGGCGCGCAACCAAGAAGGCGAAGCCATCGGCTGCGTCGGTCTGCGCCCTCTGTCCAATGATGGCCTCTGTGAGATGAAGCGACTTTACGTCGAGCCACAAGGACGCGGTCGGGGTGTTGGCAAAGTGCTAGCTGAGACTGTTATCAAAGAAGCCACCAGGCTGGGATACAACACTATTGTGCTTGATACACTGGAGTCCATGGTATCTGCGAGAGCACTGTACAAGTCTCTGGGATTCGTCGAGACTGAAGCATATTATGATACACCATTGAAAGATACACGTTTCCTGAAATTGGTGCTTCGTTGAAGAGCTCCTTTCGCCGACGCTCGGTAGAAGTATCTGCTTTTGCGATATGGGTGGTTCTACAGCTCGGAGCAATAGTTCTATGCATGTGGTCTGACCTTCGGTTTCTTCCAGCAAGCCACACCAGGTCCTCAACACTCTCGGAACAGGATCACGAGATACCCGCAGCCATGAAACTCACACGCGCAGCTCACAAAGAGGACACACCATCTCGTAAACCAACTGAAACCTTCACTGGAGACGTACTCATGGATCTGATGTTTAGCGCGTCTGATTGTCTGGCCGGCAACGTCTGCTTCTCGCCAGGCGCTAGAACATTCTGGTACACGCACGAATAGGAAGTTGCAAGTTGGAGATGTTGTGCACATCCCTGGTGGAGAAATGCACTGGCATGGCGGGACAAGCTCCACGATGATGGCTCATCAGGCGATTAGCATTGGCAGTGAGTGACTAGATATCATTTCGGCATGGGATGACTGCTCACGAGATGAGCAGAGACGTTGTGGTACGGGGAGCTTGATCGGAAGGAATATGACGAAGCCACTCGAAGTCAATGCAATGACTCGGGGAGTGTTTTGTATTGAATCTCACTCCGAATTTGTGCCTTGCGATGAGTTCGATCCGAAGCGCAGCTTCCGCTAATGGTATCCGTAACTTAATCCGGCAACAGTTACATATGTTATAAGGTACTGGTTAATCTTGAATAGTTCTGTATTTCCGCCCACGGCGCCCAGTCGGATATGAACAGGAACTATCATCCGCCGCAGCGGGCCATAGTCCTAGTCTTGCTTGTCGAATAGGTACTACGGAATATACGAAGAAATCCTAGATCGCTACCTTGAGCACGACTGCCCGACAGACTACAGTAATAACCTATAATAGTAGAGGATCTCGATATTACTTGATTCAGTTAGCACTCATTCCAGTCAGGCGTTCTATTATGCATCGAAGGGGCTAGCGCCGAGAAGCACATAACTTGTCTTCACGGGCACGGAGGTAATTACGGAATCTTACTCAGATCAACGGTCACCACTCGCACGTCGCAAATCCCAACGTTGTTCCAATGTCGACCCTCTTTTTGTTGTCGTCTCACCTTGAAAGTGACTCTCTGCCTGTCTATACCTCTATGCGCGGACATGACCACCATAGGTTCCTGACCTCGACCTTAGTCCATTACTGTCCGCCATCGTTTGTGGCGTTTGTAGGTCAATCCGCTATTGCGTATTGCGCGAAAGCTGCCGCCATGGTGAAGCGTAGAGTACTGGTACCCTTGAATTCAGGTGGCACGTTGACATGAGCGTTGCAACGCGCGACGAAAGCTATGCCGGATGACGAAGAGAGAGAGTCAGATAAATAAGGGAAGACAGCACGGGACGGTGTGCAGCGGTGACAGCACAGCACAGCACAGCACAGGCTGACAGCACAGCCAGCGCGATCGTGGACGCGTTTCACTCCAACTCTGAGCGTCTCCGCAGAAATTGTCGATCTGTTGTATTCTAGTCAACAATCCCTGCACCTCATTCAGCTTCCGTCCAAAGCATGCCAACCACTGATCGATAATCGCAGGCGAAAATTAGCATTGTTACACGTTGCGACTGCCTTGGAAGGCTCTACCTGAGCAGGCTTAGCTGAGCTTGTCGACATCGACCTGCATTCCTCATTGCAATTTCCCCAAGCGGTCACCACAACATCTGCCTCTGCTCTGCATGCTGGCCAGGTGCATCGACAGCGACAGAAACAGCACCAGCACCAGCAACAGCAACAGCAACGCGACATCGACAGCGAGGAGCGCAGCATGGCAGACCCGCCGCTACCAGCACCCGGAGACTGGCAACACGCACAGCGTGTCATCCGAGCGCTGTGTCTGCAAGAAAAGTACCGGCAGTGCATTCACGTCTGCCGCGACGTCCTCAGAGCCACCGCCGATGACCACAATCCGCATCCATTGCAGGATGCATACATCAACTTCTATCTCGGCCTCTGCCACAACGAGGTCGCCAGAATCATGCACCACAATTCCGTGGCCAGGTTGCCCGCTTACGACGATGCTGAGAAGCATTATCTCGAGGCCCTTACAGCACTCCCGACTGCCAAAGCCGCTCGAGCACTATGCATCCGTCACGTAGGAGAAGAGGTGCCAGAGCTTCCGGTTGTGAAGCAGAGCACCGATTTTCGTGCCCCAGCCTCGCCAACGGCTACTGAGGACAGCTTCTTCGATCGACCATCCTCCCCGGCGAGTTCGCTGATGTTATCATCGTCACCACGAAGACATCGGGCTGCGGAGGGTGTACCATTCAGCTCCCCGTTCGACTCGCCTGCATGGGCGCCCTCAGATATAGGGGACCTCGAAAGTCATCAAAGCTTTTCCGAACTCATGACACCCCACCGTATGCAGCGCAACTATGCAGGTTTCGAGCAGACCACGCCGAAGCCGAGGTACCTGCAGCGCGAGGCATCTCGCATGTCTCTCATCGAGTGCTCGCCTCGAACGAAGCCGCTCACGCACGACGCGTCCAGGACGTCTCTATTCGAAAAGAGCTCACCCGGCCCCAAGCCGCCCATACCGACCAAAGGGCCGATAATGTCCTCCCAAATGGGATCGCCTGCCAGGCGGGATTCGCGCATGCCTCCAAATATGCCCTACTCGGGTACCTTCCGGCACACGCAGCTGCCCAGGCTCTCAATCCAATTTGACCATCGTATGAGCGCGCCCCAGCTCGGACGATGCAACACCAAACCGAGTACCCCAGATTTCGTCTCGCCCGTGTCACCTGTGTCACCGGCTTCGCCATTGTCACTCGGATCTTCTGTCTCGCCAGTGTCGCCAATCGCTACCGATGGCCTTGACTACTTCCCTTCCTCGGACACATCTATGATGTCAGGTATAACCACACCACCCCGGCAGACCAAAGCCTACGATACACCAGTGCCTGCGTTCACACCAGTATCAGTGCCATCGACAGACATATTTCAGCCGAAAGAAATATTTGATGCAGCTATGTTTGCGCGTGTGACAGATCATCTTACAGCAATGCGTGCCCAGCTCGAGACACACATGAAGACAGTGCAGAATGCCAAGGAACAGATTCACCGTGCGCAGGCACTACAGGCGCTGAGCGGGCTACGCAGTAACAAGGGAAATCGTGGCATGTTTGGCACACCATCCATTGCGAGCCCGCCATCTCGACAGAAGAGCTTACGGACGAGTCGCAGCTTCTGGTCATTCGCACCGGAAGATCAGAAGACGAGGAAGAAGAAAGAGCGCATCGAGGAGGGCAGAGAGAGAAAGTGGTTGAAAGAGCGATTTGATCCTTCGAAGTACCAGCGACTGTGCGAGAGTGCTCTTAACGAGCTATGAGTAATGTCGGAATCACTAAGGACCGCATCATATGGCGTTGACTGGAGGGATTTGCCTGTACTGTAGACAGAAGGGGCCCACGATTGCCCAAGGATACCCAGCGGTGCGTCAAGTACAGCAGATGACAGAGAGCGATGACAGCGACTAATGTATGTACTGTAATTATACGATTGTATACGTTCTAAATCATCTTCCCTGCGTTGTCTGCCATGCCATGTTGATGATCAAGTACTACATGTACCTTAAACACGGATGCTACACGTATCTATGGCTGTTCCTATGCTGTCCTTGGCGCTGACGACCTCGGGAGGCGTACCTAGACTGTGGAGTGCGGACAGGGATGTTCTCGTTAGCGCCAACAATGTTCGCGCTAATGTCATAGCCCCAGCGGGGAGAGCTATGTAGGCAGCTTGGGTACCTCATGACCACTTCTCTTCCTGTCCTACAACTACAACTTCTTCTGACTGCCTATACCACCTCTGCATCCACACCGTTACGACCATTATGGGCGGAGAAACACACAAGAGCACCAACATGGCTCCCACAGCCGCATACCCACAGCTCGCCACGCGCCCCAAAGGCAAGCTCATCCACGCCATCTATCGCGACCGACTCAATCAATTCACCTCCAATGGCCAATACAAACAGCAAGGCCTCCAAGCCAAAATGTACAATGCTCGTCTCGGCGAGGGCCATGTCCACCTCTCCGTCTGGTCTGCACCGGACCTTACTCGCCCCACTTTCCCCGAAGCCACGTCCAACAAGAATCACTACAAGAAGACTCACAAAGGGGAAAGCTTTGGTCCTAGTTGGAGCACACATTGGTTCAGAGTGCAGTTTACCGTGCCTAAGGAATGGGATGCTGAGGAGAGAGTGGAATTACACTGGGACTCCAATAGTGAGGGCATGGTCTGGACGGAGGATGGAAAGCCGCTACAAGGTTTAACGGGAGGCGGGGAGAGGATCGAATGGATTGTGACAGACAAGTACCGAACTGGGAAAGAAGAGACGATTTACATTGAAATGGCGTGTAATGGCATGTTTGGAAATCCCACTGGTGGGGACACGATTCAACCTCCTAATCCGAACCGATACTTTAAGCTGGCATTGGCAGACTTGGTAGCTGTCAATCTGGAAGCTAGAGCGCTGTTCTACGATTTCTGGATCTTGGGAGACGCTGCGAGAGAGTTTCCCACTGATAGCTGGGAGGAACACCGGGCGTTGACATTGGCGAACGAAATTATTGACACTTTCATCGCTGGCGATGGATCGAATGACGCTATCAAAGAATGTCGAAAGCTGGCGAAGCAATATGTGGGAGACAAGGTTGATGGGCCTGAGGTGTATGACCTGACACCTGGGGATCCGTTGAGGGAAGTTCTGGTGACGGGTATTGGGCATTGTCATATCGATACCTGTTGGCTGTGGCCGTGGGCAGAGACGAAGAGGAAGGTGGCAAGGAGTTGGAGCAACCAGTGCGAACTGCTGGATCGATATCCAGAACACCGCTTCTGTGCGAGTCAGGCACAGCAGTACAAGTGGCTGGAACAGCTGTATCCTTATGCATTCGACCGCGTGAAGGAGCACGTGAAGAAGGGCAGCTTTCAACCCATTGGCGGCTCATGGGTCGAGCATGACACCAACATGCCATCTGGAGAGTCCTTGGTCCGGCAATTCTTGTATGGACAACGATTCTTCGAATCGAGATTTGGTGAGAGGTGCAAGACGTTCTGGTTACCAGACACATTTGGCTACTCGTCCCAGATTCCGCAGCTTTGCAGACTAGCGGGCATGAATCGCTTCTTTACTCAGAAGTTGAGCTGGAACAACATCAATAACTTTCCACACACCACTTTCAGCTGGGTCAGTCTCGATGGTAGTCAAGTGCTATGTCACATGGCGCCTTCGGAGACGTACACAGCTGAGGCACATTTTGGCGATGTCAAGAGATCAGTGACGCAACATAAGAGTATGGATCAAGATCCCTCCTCCCTGCTCGTCTTTGGCAAAGGTGATGGAGGCGGTGGACCCACATGGGGCCATATCGAAAAACTTCGCCGTTGCCGTGGTATCGCGGACAATGTTGGCTCGCTTCCTCGCGTCCACATGGGCAATAGTGTTGAAGACTTCTTCGATCGTCTGGAGAAGAACGCTGCAACTGGCAAGACTGAGTTTGTGACTTGGTATGGCGAGCTGTACTTCGAGCTCCACAGAGGTACCTACACGACTCAAGCGAATAACAAGAAAGGCAACCGCAAATCCGAGATCCTATTGCATGACATCGAGTACTTGGCCACTTTGGCTTCGTTGCATGACAAGAGCTTCCAGTATCCGAAAAAGGAGATCGATTCGATGTGGGAGAGCGTATTGCTGTGCCAATTTCATGACTGTTTGCCTGGGTCATCGATCGAGATGTGCTACGACGATTCCGACAAGGAATATGCTAAGGTGTTTGAGACTGGGAAGAAGGTGCTTAAAGACACATTGAAAGCATTGGGCTTTACCGATGACGGAGAGGACAAAAATGCAAAGGATATTGCTGTCAATACACTTGGCTGGAAGCGTGACGACCACGTATTTTCACCTTCCGGATGTAAGGATCAGATTGTTCAAATTGTCGGACAATCCGCTAGCTGCGCAACCGAGCAGCCTTTTGTGCGGGTAACTAGTACCGAAGCCGGTACTTTTGTCCTGGAGAACTCTAAGCTATCTGTGAAGGTATCCAAGGGTGTCATAACCTCTCTGTACGACAGGGGAGCCAAGCGCGAAGTGCTGCCCGAAGGCGGCAAGGCGAACCAGCTTGTCCTGTTCGATGACAAACCACTTTACTGGCAGGCCTGGGACGTGGAGCTCTTCCATCTCGATTCCCGAAAAGAGTTGAGTGCATCTGGGCCGACTGAGATCACAGAGCAGACGCCTCAGCGCGTTGCTGTTACCACCAAGACTCAGATCTCTGAGAAGTCTTGGATCAAGACCACGATCGCCTTGACTGCTGCCTCTAAGGACTCGAAAACTTCCTATGTTGAAGTGGAAGCGGAAGTCGAATGGCACGAGACAATGAAATTCCTGAAAGTCGAGTTTCCAACCACAATCAATAACACGGAAGCTTCGTATGAAACTCAATTTGGCATTGTACGAAGACCTACGCATTATAACACAAACTGGGACATGGCCAAGTTCGAAGTCTGTTGCCACAAGTGGGCCGATCTGAGTGAGCATGGATATGGCGTCTCCATTCTCAACGAGAGCAAATACGGCTTTGCTACCACTGGCAAGCTCATGCGCCTTTCTCTGCTTCGTGCACCGAAGGCACCTGATGCGCACGCCGACATGGGACATCACAAGATCAAGTGGGCTATTCTACCGCATGCTGGACCGCTGGACGAACGCACTGTTCGAGCGGCGGCTGAGTTCAACAACCCTATGGCTGTTCATCGTCATCCGCAGATCTCGAGTGTGGAGGACTTGTTCTCTGCTTTCAAGCTGACAAGCGACTCTTCGACTAGCCTGGTAGTAGATACCGTGAAACGTGGAGAAGACGACGAGGACGCCAGTAACGGCGATCTGAGAGCCAAGGAAGGCAGACATGTGATCTTGCGTGTTTACGACTCTCTTGGTGGGACTTCGAGAGGCACAATCAGTCTAGGGCCTGTAAAGGTGATCAAAGCATGGAAGACGAATATCTTGGAGGATGTTATGGAAGAGGTCAAGATCACCAAGAATGGCATCGACATTGAGCTCAGGGCTTTCGAAGTCGCGACCTACAAGTTGTCGGTTTAGGGGACGTATAGATTAACTTCGAAAGAGCTGGGCTCCATACACAAGAACGACTTACTCAATCGTGAGTATGTTTGGTGCGATAAAGATGGCAATCCGGAGAAGCCGCGGGTACGGAGGTCGAATATACACCCGCCATTGTCCACGGTCAGCAAAGGTGAAGTGAGACCTGAAGCATGGTTCTGGAAAGCAAGCCCAAGCGAGGGATACCTGGCTATGCTGACAAAAGATTACATTTTGATGCGACACGAGGACGATGAATCCGAGGCATGAGGATATTGGTGGAGAGAAGAGAAAGGGTGAAGACCAAGGGAGCCGCATTGTACTATTTGTAAGGGCTGGAGTACCTGATATCAACGAAGAGCAAATGCGATATGAGCCATTCTTACGTGATTGCGCCTGGAGTAATTTCTGCGTCAAATCCACTGCGAGCTACATGTACCTCTCCTCTGTAGTACTCTTATATCGGCGTGGTGAACACTGTAAGAGAGGAGAATCTAGGGCAGAACGGGACCACGGGGAATGCCGAGCGCACGTGACCATCTCTGCAACCTCCAGCCAGCACTTTCGCGACAACTACCTTACTGAATCATTCCATCGACGCAACACATCTGTTCTCACACTACCCAACATGCCTCAAGCACAGCCAGAACTCAAAAAGGTGAGCCTCCCTCGCTACTTCTGGGACAGCATGCGCGATATCACCCTCTTCATACCAACTTCTCTGTAACGCTCCAAACGCGAAAGACGCAGTAGCAGAAGAAGCTAACAACTCTCAATTCTACAGTACCTCGACAAGCGCGTCGAAGTGCAACTTAACGGCTCCCGAAAAGTCATGGGCACCCTGCGCGGCTACGACGTAAGAACATTCCCAGTCCACTCAATACAAGTGCGATACCAGAACTGAGAGAGATTTTGTGCAGGTCTTCCTCAACATCGTCCTCGACGAAGCAACCGAGAGCAAGCCCAACGGCGATAAAGCGAGACTGGGCATGTGTGTGATTCGAGGCAATTCGGTCGTCATGCTGGAGGCGCTGGATCGGATTGGAGGGGATGATCGTGGACATCGAGGGTGAAGAAGGGATGAGTGTAAGAAGGAAGGATTAGAAAAGTCCGAGCAGATTTGGAGGATGGGAGGAGATTGGGGTATACCCGGAAATACTGCCTAGGTGGTGTGCGCTACACGATCGCGTCAGCTGGATATGATACTTGCTGCCGGATGTACACTACATCGCGTTGCATCGCATGCGGCGCGTACGGGCATCGATTTCGAGGTCAGGCGAGGCGTGGGAAAGTGAGTTGGCGCAAAGGCGTTCTTTGGCGCCAGATATGATCATAATGAATCAGAGGGTAAGCATACCCAACACGGTCCCACACTTTGAAGCTGTCATGTTCACAATACGTTATCACAGGTGATAGAGCTTGTCTATTCTGTTTACCATTCCACCACATTGCCGACTCGCTACACTCAGCGAGTCACGAACTCCTATGCTCTCTTTATCGCAGACCAGAATTGAGTGACTACGTCTCATATCAGCTGTCGCATTCTTGCCCACCGAATGAACACTCGCTATTGCACACTTACCATAAGTGAACTTAAGTAACGTGTCCGGATGTTCGGCGTATACACTTTCGATACTCTGCCGTGACGAACGGTCCACATCAACCCCGAGCAGGTCTGCTAGCTGGATCACTTCCTCAGTCGAAAGCTGGACTTCGACTTAGGCACCCCATTTCAGTGCTGTGGAAACGAGTCAGAGCCCGCCAAATGGATCGGTGAGCTATTTCTGAATGGGGATGGAAAGAGAAGAAAAGAAAATGAGAGTCACGTACGTCCAAGATGGATCCATAACCCACCAGGCTTCAGCAGCTGGTGACCTACACGAGCACGTGAGCGATGAGAGGGAAAAAGGCTGTGGTGTTTGCATTACGGAATGCGAGTTTGGACGTCGTAAATGGAGGTCGGGAAGGATGTCCAGGCTATGGGAAGATTTTTCGTCTGACCTGACGAGTTTCGCGCATGTTTGACCCATGCTGCATTCAAGTGTATGTCCGTGCAAATATGGGTATTTCGGAGAGGTGGATAGAGTAGAGTCACTTTGCTCGAATACCCGAATTGACTGATCATGCTGTAACGCTGAATTCAACATGGAATTCGTCTTGTCCTTGATTTGGGGACCAAATGATATTCTTGCTGTCACACTTTGCAAGGTACTGTCACCCAATACAAGTCTTCGCTTGCAATCTCTACTGCAGGTAGTAAGTAGGCAGTTGGATGAGGCAAATATCGCTAGTCGAAGACTTCCGGACATTGTGCTGCCTACGATCCAGCCTCTTGTCTCAATTCGAAGACTTTGGAGTACTTGCGCAAACCGGATATGACTAGAGTAATTTTAGCTTTGTAGCCGGGTAGGGAACAACTTTCACGTGATATGGAGCCGAGGTAGCAGACAGGCTTGGCAAGTGTCTGAAAACTACACCTACATGTACACGCTTGCCATGGAGCCACCTTTCGTGCTGGTGTTGAGTACAAAGTGTAGGGTCTGGTTTGATATTGACTCTACATGCAGTTAGTAGTAGGGACTCTTCTGCCTACATGAATGACAGCATAACATTATGCGGATAGAGGGACGAACGATATCTCTGCGATGCAACAACTTCATTCAGTAGGGCTGAAGCGGCCATAGGGTACGATATCAAGAAGCATCAGCCACCATCGACGAGCCATCACAGACTGGGAGGTCGTTATAGAAAAAGCCAAGACACTCGAGAATCGCTTGCCTGCGTCTCGTCCATGACGGCAATCTCTCCTTTTCACAACCACAATTCACACCCGATCAGACCGGCTTCGCGGCGCCTCGAGACTGTTTCAACCAGAGTAAAAGAAAATACCACATGCCTCGACCGACGGTGCTATTGGAGCGGTAGTGGTATTGTCGGCGAAAGCGAGCGCTTGTGGCGTCTGCATATTCGGCCCCTATGAAGGCTTGAAATAGCTTCGCCATCCTTATAGACAAGACTCAGCCGCGAAGGATGCGGACATCTCATCACGAAGTAGATGAGGTTTGATCCTTTGACAATCATGTGAGTCTGCAATGCCGTCTTTTCCTTCTCGTCCTATTTAATTGACCTGTTCCTCCCTAAGAACAAAGCATCTCGCAATATCTCCCAGAACAACAGTCGCTTGTTCATTGGCATCTACCCGAAAGTACAAGACTTTGTCAACAAAGAAAAAACACACAGCAATAAACACACCATCAACCCAGATATCCAAATCTCCAAACCCCACCAAACCTCAACAATGTATCTCCTCATCTTCACCCTCACAACCTCCCTCACCACTTTCGCTCTCGCCCGCACCGACCTAACAGGCTGCACATCAACCGACGTCTCCTCCCCGGCAGGCGCCTCCATAGCCTGGTACGTCCCAGATACAGGCGAACTCTGCGATTTTCTCGACTGCGGTGGAGGTCGTGCTCCACCCAAAACCACAGTCCCGGGTTGTCCACTCTACGCCGGTACTGCCACTTACAGTCCGTCGTATTTGCCCGGCTACGGAGTCGCTGCTGCGGAGACGGGAGCTATCGTGCAGTCTACGGGTGTGACAAGCACGGCGATGGCGTTCGATGGTTCTTCTTCTTCTTCTGGAGCAGAAAGCATAACGCCAGAATCAGCGAGTTTCTATGCGCAGACTACTGGAACTGGAACTACTTCTACTACTTCTACATCATCAGTGGATATGACAAATTCTTCCCCTTCAGCGATAGACGGAATGACTACTGCTACATCAACAATAACACTCATGACGACAAACTCTATTGCAGCTACTTCTTCTTCCACTCCCATAATAGGCGACAGTACGAGTAACAGCACCATCACCAACACCATCACCAACACCAACACCAACACTAGTATAGCAGGATATGGCACTAGTGATAATGGTAGCCGTAATGGAACAACTGTCATGAGCGGAATGCCATCTCAACAGACTGGAGCTGCAATGGAGAATGCGAGGGTCTGGGTCGGAGGTATTGCCATGATTGGTTTGGGGGCAGTTGTAGCTTGTCTTTAATGATGGAAGGGGTCTTTTGAGTGAGTATCAGAGTTGGGAAAGGGTCAATAGAGAAGTATCATTATGAGTGATTGGTGTTTGCTGTATGAAATGTCATATTTACCAGGGTTCTGCTTCTACTTATATACACATTAGATGTAACTAGAACTGATGGCTCCGAGCACAGGACACTCATAGCTACTATGGGAACATCTTCTGGTAATAATGCTCGCCTGTCTCTAGCACTTTAATCTCATCTCCAACTCTGAACACGCCTCTCTCGAACAATGGTATCATGGACAAGCCAAGGCAAGGATGTGGCTTAGCTCCCTCGTCAACCTGTCGTGTTCGTCTCAATGTCGTGCCTGGCTCATTACGATCCTGTGAAAAGGAGAAAGATCAGTACACTGTGTACCACATCGAATGTGGGTCTGAGAACATATACCTTAATTCCCGTGAGCGGATCTACATTCGGTAGAGTACATCGGGCTGTTCGACACGCTGCATGGAACTCGGCCGGAACACTATGCCCTCCGTCCTCACTTGCCGTCTTACCAATAGCGATTCGCTTCCAGCGATCTTCGGCATATGCATCTGGTCCTGAGACGTAAATGTTCGCTCGGAACCGACGAGCGTCTAGTTTTCCTTTAATTGCATTGTCCTCTGGCAGCGAGGCGTCAATGTCTCTGATACTGGCCAGGTTCACGATATGTACTGGAAACGCATCCGGAAATCCTACCCTGTAATCCTTGTCCGCACTGTTGGGTGGTAGACTTCGTGAGATTTTGCGAAGTTTGTCGTCGTGTTGTTTGAAGAGGCCAAGTGGATTGCTGACTCCGAGGAAGTACTTTAGCTTGGCTAGTGAGGTGGGATCAATTTCGTTTGTGATGTTGATGGCAAGAGGGCAGTCTGTCCAGATAGTGACGTTCTCTTCCACATATTGCTTCGCTCTGCTTCGTTCAGGCGTAGCATTCAGAGGCAGCCGTATTGTGACAGTTTCCGCGCCTGAACCATATCTGGCATCTGTTGGGTATTGGAAGCGGACTACTAAACAGCCGCCGTTCAAGGGCCAGCTTTCGACCCTATTCATCTCCGTACTTTCGTCGACCTGTTCCACATTTGGTAACCACAACTCTGTCTGCAGTAGTGCCAGCTTTGGAAACTCTCTCTGGGTAATGAAGCGCCACTGATGAGTCGTGTCTGTCGATACCAATTGCGCAAACGAGAAAATCCGATCACACACTAGTCCTGTCGAAATCACTCCACCCCTTTGCAGCTCAACACCGCCGCAACTCTTGATCGGGTAGACGAAGATGGCTTTGACAACTGCCCGCTGTTTCTCACCATGACGGTCCCGGCTGTCAACTTCCTGGTACTGGTCGTCAAGTTCGCTTCTCCCATACAGCCCGTAACGAAAGCACCCAGGTACCACTTCATTCCGCTGGAATTGCTTCTGCGTCAACCGCCTCTTTCTCTCTCTCCACACTCCATAACTCAGAACAGCCACGAAGACCACAGCCAAGAAGCCTTTCCAAGACGTGAGATATGCGATATAATGTTCCAGAAATGTCGGACTCGCCATGATGATGATGATGGAGTTGTTATTACTGGCAGAAGTCCAGAATGCAAGAATGTCTGCAATAATAGCCGTCATCTTGTTTCACTCCTACTCCTCACCAGCGAGCTCCAACCAAGCACCCATGCGTGTTTATCCCTAGACTCCGAGTTCTAGTCAAGCATCCAATTCCAAGGCCCAAGGCCAAGGGCGGGCTGATTCGAGTCGATTTCCAGTTCCGGCGTCGGACCGTCTTTAACAGGAAGCTTGTCATGGATGATGGCTTGGGAACTTTACGTTCGCAAATGATGCGAATTTCTATCCGGGGAAGGCGGCAATGGCATTCGGAAGACAGTGCGGCGGACAATAGCATCAGGCAGGCAGGTAAGGTCAGGTAGGTATGCAGATACATGTACTTATATTCAATTGCTGAGTTATGGAATCGTGCGTGCATTGTACGTTCTTTACGGTACCTCAAGTTCTTGACAATGCAAAATGTACTGTTTGCAGCTGTTTTTGGTATGCCGGGGAAGTGAGGTTGCGCCAAGACCGCCCGCGCCTCGCAGACTCAAGAACTATAAGAAAGTGTCGTAACGGGCACCGGATCACTACGCCTACTGGGTACATGTATTTCATGCCTTACGTTTACTTAGACGCCCTTGCCTTATAGGCTTATACTAGGGTCTTTTTATTATATTCGAAGGGGTCCCGTACACCGAGCTTCGAAGTGATTGCATACCATATTCTGAACCGTGACGCAGCCAGGAGCATGCCGATCGACGACAAGCTAGAAGTCATCGCCGGAGGCACGACTGGCTTGATCAAATTGCGCGCACAAAGCGATTATATCGAATAAGCACCCTATCCCGACTCGAGGGATGCTCACCTGAGCATTCGAGACCTACGAAGGGAGTATACTCCCGTTTCTTACGCCTACAAAGCGACAGCACTCCTGAATGTTTGGTGCTACCGTACGTACCTGCGCAATGGCTGCCTATACAACTATCTGCGGCCGAAGGTCTTCATCTCCTCCATAACGTAGGCGTTATCCACGGCGACATCAATTTGTGGAACTTCCTACTAGATAACGACTTCCGGCTCTGCATTATTGACTTCGCTGGCTCCACGATAGACGGCGAACCTGGCTCGGCGTTTGAAGGGTTTCGGTACTGCCTTCCTCGGCCGATTCACGACCCTTCCACTGTACGGACAGACCTGTTCGCGCTTGGCTCGCTACTATATGAAATCATGACCAGCGAAGAGCCTTTCCAAGATTTCAGAGACATTAAAGCTGAAGAGTTCTTCAAGAAGTGCCAATACCCCTCGACTCAAGGCCTTGCGATCGAATCGATTATCTTAGGATGCTGACAGGGCACATACACTTCCGCTGAATTGGTGCATAAAGACATTCAGAAGACAATTTGCGAACAAGCTTAACAGTCACACTTGACACATTGCTTTCCGGACGTCCCTGTTGGATTTAGTTGGCCATTTCCAATCCGCTTCCTCTATTCCCCGCATGCTGAGTTAGAGACAGCAATATCTGCAATTCATTGTGCGCGTCGCCAAATCAATGCCTTCTATACTGGCTTGAGGGGACATTGATGGGATGTGAGATCCGTCTACCCGGCGACCAATAAGGAACTGATACCAAAAGCGCAGGTCGCTATACCAGCTTCAAACCCTCTGTCAACATGACATAGCCTTACCCGGTGGCTACGTAACTGCTTTGAGAGTCGAGCATCCCAGGAAATCCGGTCAATGTAGAGCTTACACACAATCGATGCGAACCAAAACCCCGGCGCACCAAAGTGCCCAACCAAGTCCTCTGTAATGCGCTACTCAAATGAGTACTCGTGATGAAAGAGTAGACATCGTTCTTCGGCCCAGCCACATAATCGAAGACCACCCCACAAGGACCTCTTCGGATGTCTAGGCTGGAGGGCTTTGCTACGTTGCGGCACAGCTCAACGCGATCTTCGCTACTCTCGAATAGGGGAGAGTGATCATATGCTAGGAGAGATATGCTAGTGGATACCTACGGGGCAGTTCCGGATCTCACCTTTCGTCACCAGTTGAGATCTGCTTATATGCCTCAGTTCTCACCAGAATCTGAAGCTCCAACTATTTCCACGCCCCCCTGTGCAATCATGATCAAGTGACTCGAGGAAAGCAACTGCTTGGGCGAGGGCGTTCATTCATTCTTTGCGCAGGCTTCGAGGTTCAAGGCGTTTGATATCAGTTACCGTCCGAGCTTGTGGATCCAGAATCTGATTGTCTTGCATTCTGGCGCTGAGAGATAAATCTCGCGGCTCCCCTTAGTACCTAACTCCCAGATTTGATAGGCCGAACTTGCTTAACGCACGGCGCATGTACTCGAGGAAAATGCCGTTACTTGCTAGGTAGAAACACCGGACAATAGAGGCACATGGGAGATATCCAGAGAAGAGATTGTAGATGCCTTGCTCCCTCTAGAACTGCTCTCTCTCTCTCAAACTTGCCCAACTTTGGCACCTTGACAACTGCTCGAGGGTGAACCTCGTACACATAGGAGATGGCTCCCTGCCAAATCCAATGCACGTTTGGGAAGTCATCTTGCAGGCGCTTCATAGAATGCTAGGTAAGGTAGTAGAGCAAAAGTGCCGCGACTCATGAGAATTTGATATCTAGTAGCTGGCACACGATCTACATATCAGCCTGTCTACTGTAAGCGTGAGAGACTATGCGCCATCGAACCGCAGCAAATTCCCAATGCGGGATCAAGATCTTGGCGCGCGCATAGTTTTAGCCGCTGTATGCAGAGCGACTTACTTATTGAGGCGTTTAGCGCCGTCCGCTGCCAACTATTGATAAACGTATCCACCACCATATACAGATGGACCTCATCGCCAGCCGCGGCTTGACGTTGAGCCGAACGGGTACCGCATTCGAAAGCGACCTGTCGAGAGCGAACCTCGCGCAAACAGACGTCTCAAGCGATCCGCGCGACTTCGCAAAATACACATCATGCTTCGCCTTCCCTCTCCGTCGAGCGACCATGCTACCTCAGGCGACCGCATCTCGCGCGACGGACCGCCTCATAAAAGACGTCGCCTTAGGGAAGCGAGCAGTCCGCCCCCCAGCGACGAAGCCAGCGCGGAGGAGCAATACGGATCGGAGGTCTGCTGGGCGGAGTACTTCGGCAGCTGGCCATCGAGCGTAGAGCAGGAAAGCATGAGCAAACGCGAGCCTCGAGCGACAAAGCGCTCACACACAACGCCACGTTCGACTAGCTATAGTCAACGTGTCCGCGATGGGTATGGACCCGTGGCGTGGATCAGAGAACAAGAGGAGAAGATGGAGGAAGTGGGATTGTTCATGGATCCGGATCATTCTCAGGCGGTTATTACGGACGATGACCAAGGACTGTTGGACCGTCTGCTTGAGTCCAAGTACGCGATGCCGCAAGAGTCAGCATACCGAAAGCATCGAGTGGACAAGGTGGTGAAACGAGTGCGACTACGGAACGAAGCCCGCGTAGTCCGCGATATCATGCCGATTGTGGTCCCTTCTCCGGAACTGCTCGATATCGACGGACACGCCCAGCTCGAGAATGTGTGCGAAGCTATGAACGCCGAATGGACACAATGCAACACTTTGTATGGCCCGCGACCTAAGCCAGACTTCGTGGTAGGCATATCAAGAACCACATTCACGGACGAGGAGAAGAAGAAGCTCCAGATGAGCCATACGAGCGCATGTCCCAATCTGTTCCCAGAAAGCATGTACTTTCCGTTTTTAATCTGCGAGGTGAAGTGCTACGGTCATGCGATCGAAGAGGCGGAGCGGCAGGTTATGAATAGCGCAAGCATTGCGATTCGAGCCGTTATAGAGCTCTTCCGAAAGGTGTCGGCAACTGCGGAGGTCCACCAGAAAATTCTCGCCTTCTCTGTCGTTCACAACCATAACTTAGTTATGATCTTCGCGCACTTTGCATTAATCGACGGCGAAAAGACGTCGTTCTTCCGACGCCTACTGCATCGCAATTTTCTCGACGAGGGCCTCCATTCTACTGCGTGGACGAAGCCGTATGAGGTTATTCGAGCAATTTACGAGCACTTCGTACCGCAACACGTCGCCCGAATTCGCAGCGCTCTCTCAAAGATGCGCAGTCCATTGATGGCTTCTTCTGCAACACAGCTCGGTATTGATGAAAATTCGCAGGCATCGACAGCAGTGGAGCAGTCGCCATCGCAGGAAGATGGGTTATTCAAGAGCCCTGCTCTTCCATCAGTAGTGAGGCTGCAAGATGAGAACGATAGCTTATTAGAGTTTATGAACTCTCAGCATAAGGAAGCCGCTCGACGACGGGAAGAGCATCGTGAAGAAATGCTCGCGATAGAGAGACAGATGGCGCAGCAGAAGACCATGATGGAGAAGCAGCTGACGCAGCAAAAGGAAGAATCTCGCGAACAGAAGCTCGCAATGGAGAGACAGATGGCGCAGCAGATGACCATGATGGAGAGACAGATGGCGCAGCAGAAGACCATGATGGAGAAGCAGCTGACGCAGCAAAAGGAAGAATCTCGCGAACGGAAGCTCGCGATGGAGAAACAGATGGCAGGAATTATCAGTCTGCTAAAACAATCGAAAGCGCCGTAGAGGACAGTACCCGATCCAGTGAGCATTTCCTTTTACTAGTTCTATAGACTTCATAACTAGGTACAGCCGGTATATTCACGAACATCGACTAACTGCATCTAACCCCACTGCCATTTCGCAGTCCCGTCCGATTTGCACCAACATCGATTATGTTGTCGTGTCTCCGTAGAGCAATGCCAACCTATCTTGTATGCGCGCGCATTTATAGGGTGCCCCACGCTGGGTAGGTAAACGATAGACTTATAGCTGCTTCTCGTGCCCTCCAAATCTTTTTTACCTACCTTACCTTACCTACCTTATAGGCTACAGCAGATTGATCACTTCTGACTTACAGTTTCCTCTCGGATCCTTCACATACTACCTAGTACAGAGCGTGCCGTGATGGATACATATGTGTCTTGCGTGATCGTGTTGCAGCTGGAATAGAATATACATAGGCCAGTTCCTAGTAGATCTTTATCAAGCCAAATCCTTGACCTTTCCAACCGCATGCATTATCGGGAATAGAACTACATGTAACACTTCGTACTGCATACGTCTTATCATCAGAAGAAAGTGGCAGAGCAGATGAATACGACCGCGTCGTGGCGATAAGCTTGGCGGCAAGGGAATTGGACTCTGTTTCTGACGTGCATGAATAATCTCGCCTTACCTTTAGTCTGCTGCGTAGGAGGGCGGCGAGCTTCAATTCTCCTCTTCCGCAATTTCATTTAAGAAATGCCATAGCAAAACAGGATGACGAAGGAGATCCGCTCGTTTCGCGTCCATGAACAAACAGCCTGCAGATAGTGCTCTCACCACAGCAACAGCAACAGCTTTGCCGTTAGTCCCTCTGCGGGAATGGTCGTGGAGAGAAACAAACACGGCATGCCCTTCGATCAAGTGAAGTCAAAAATTGCAGCCTTGAGTAAGGTATTTTTAAGTACATAACATGTAGTTCCAAGTCGTTGCCGTTCACGATGATCTCCGTGTCGTGACCGTTGCCGATGATCTCCGTGTCATTAACGTTGCCGATGATCTCCGTATCGTTACCGTTGCCGATGATCCCCGTGTCGTTACCGTTGCCGATAATCTCCGTCTTGTTAGATTGACGCATGTCAATCTGCACGTGTCAGAAATTGAGTTGTAGTCACCTTGTCGAGTCCTACGCTGCCTGCTGCTCCTTCTTAAGCTTGGCCCGCTTCGCCGCTTCTTGCTTTGCGGTGCTCAAAGTGTAAGGGAGATATAAGAAAGCTGAAGCTATAAGCTATATAAAGAACAAAAAATTATGAGAATTAGTTATTCTAGTCATGTCCTATGCTATAAATCTCATCCGTTCAAGATCACATCTGCCGCCTTCTCGCTAATCATGAAAATAGGCGCTTGGATGAAGATACCAGGGATCTTGGGGAACACGGATGCATCGACAATGCGAAGTCCATCGATTCCGCGAACACGGAATTTCGAATCGAGCACCGCCTGACTATCACTCGCAGCACCGATTGGAGCCGTACAGCATGCGTGGTGGCCCCAAGCTTCATCTTTAATGAATTGTGCTAATTGATCATCGGTCTCGACATCGGGCCCAGGACGCTCCTCCACGAAGTCGGTTCCTTGCAGTAAACCGTAATTGCTGTAGCGTGCGTTTGCCTCTCGAGACATCTTGATTGCTTGCACTAGTGCTGCAACATCTTTGGTATCTGCGCCGTTCTCTGTGGTGCCCGTATCAAAGTAATTGAAGTTGATTACGGGCGTGTCGAGTGGGTCCGTCGAGCGGAGTTCCACAGTGCCAGCATGGTTCCTGGTATGGGCTTTGAGCGTATACCACGAGAAGACCTTATGAGTAGCAACTGCAGCATCACCCCAGCGTGGGAAGTATCCAGTGAAGTTGATAGGGCCGCCAAAGATGTACATGTCAATGTCACTATTGTCTGCGGTGTCAGAATTGACGGCCATAGATGCGGCCAATCCATTGCTACCATAGGCGCCACGAAGACCAAGTATGGATGGATTCTCCTGCCACTGGGTGTAGCATTCGTCCTGTGGCTTGGCATCGAAGGTGCAGCCGTCCAGGATGGGGAAATCATTGGGATGTCTCGCATTGACGGGAATCTCGTACCGATCTTGCATGTTCTTGCCAAGTCCTGGTACGTCCTTCACCACGCGGATACCGAAGCGATTCAACTCTGCAGCTGGTCCAACACCAGAGAGTTTTAGAGTTTGGACAGAATTGTAGGACCCACCCGCCATGATGACTTCCTTCCTGGCCCGGGCTGACCCCGGGGTTCCACTCGCACCACTGAGAGGACTGGCGCGGTATAAATGTCTGCCTTCCAGAAACTCAACACCGGTCGCTCGGGGATTGGCACCAGTGGTATCGAACACGATCCGTGTGACATGCGTGTTGGTGCGTATGGTCAAAGGAAACCCTCCGGCCACAGTGTCCACGATTCTGTCTCGGACACTGACTCTTTGCCCGTTCTCTTGAATAAGAGGAATCTGATAAAAGCCTTCTCGTGAGTCACGGCCAGGGGCATCGTTTGGGTTTACCAAAAGTGTGTCTGCAAGGCCTGACACCGCAGCAAGAGGATCTGGACCATCTCCCATGACTGCCGCCCCGCCAGCTAAATGCTGCGCGAGTTGGAGGTCCCTTAGTAAAATTGCCGGGTCCGTTGGTCCAGTAGGTTGCCATTCGTATACCTTGTCCAAGTATCTTTGCATATTCGAGCTCGACCAGGATGAGTCACCAGTGATGGTCGCAATGTTGTCCCAGTCTGAAGCATGGGGTGTAATCCAGATGAGGGCATTGTGGGAAACGCACCCGCCTCAAGCAGAGTCACTGTTAGCTGTGATTGGTATCAAAAGCAGCACCCGACTTACCAAGGGTGCCTGCGCGAGGGTAGAGGATGCCTTTGCCCTCTACATACTTCGGATCTCTGCGAGCTCTAGTCTGGTCTTGATAGTGGTTGACATAGATATCCCACGCGATCGACGAGTCTTGGGTAACAGCGGCTTGAAATCCGGGTACTGTGTAACTGCGGTACAACGTCAGATGATACGGACACAGATTGCATCGAGGGTACTATACTTGTAGTTTGTGCCTTGATCATCCCCCGACTCAATCAGCAGCACAGACTGCCCTGCCTGCGCGAGCCTTGACGCGAGGGGTCCTCCGCCAGCGCCCGATCCGACTACCTTGACGAATGTAAGCATCTGATCAATTCGAGACCTCCGGGATGCTTACGATATAGTCGTAGTCAGTAGTCTGACGTTGTTCAACAGGAACGGCTGAGACACCCACTGCTGCTGCCAGCAATGTCCCGATAATGCCCTTCATACCCTACGGTGATCAAGAGGTGCTGATGAAGATGTTGATAATGAGTAGAGCATTCCGGGGGACTCATTTGATTTATATTGTCCACGAAGCTGCCGCGATAGTGTTCACCGCCGAGATGATCGGCGGCCACGCGGGTGTGGTGACAGTGCAAGCTTCCGTATCCATAGCAGGAGTGAAGCGTAAACCAATAGCGGGAGGTCCTGCATCGAATAATGCATTGAGTCGTGCACCTGCAGCGCACATCAACTCTATATTCCTGATTTGGTGTGACAAGCTTCTGGAGCCTCTGGGGACGCGTATGGAGTCGGAGGCTTTGCCCTCACGGGACCATAGTCCATAGCCTTCATAGCCTATACATAGACGCACTTGTTGCTCAACTTGATTTTCTTCCGTGGCGAAGGTGATTGTGTCTGCAGAGGTCCACGTATCATGCAGACCATCTGGCCGATCATGTGGGGTATGTCTCGGTGGGGCACAAATACCACTATCGCGAAGCTGAGTTTCGGAAAGCGAAGTGCATTGCTTTAGCCACGAGACTTCTGAATGTGCCCTAGGGAGAATCGAATAGGCGACTTGCCGTAGGCTCAGATATTTCAACTGCAAGACCATAAGCTAGAAAGCTCGCCGAGGTATCAGCAGGCCGCATTCATGCGGTAACCGTATTGAGAAGGTGATTATCCCAGAACCTGATGCCGTCGAGGCACTGGTCCCGACACAAAGCACCGGATTCTTCGGCCATTTCAAGCTCTTCAGTCGCAACGCCGATGCTCCAGCTAAAGTGTTCGGCAGCCTCTTGAGCTGTAATGCTTCTGCCGAACGACTGAGATATCGGGGCATTGTTAAAAGAGTAATCATTCTGCGGTTCTCGCAGCCAATTGAGCAGAGTTCCAATAGTCTTCTCGTCGGTTCTGCTGCGGTCTTGTACAACGAGCAATCCACTCTTGAACCGACGCAATCGTACTGGCATGTGCAAGTTATCCCACATGTTGGCCGCCTTTTCGAAGTCTAGAGGGGATACGAGCTCGATGCCATTGCGAGTGCGATTGAAAACTTGCCACAGATCCACGAGGGACATGATGCCACCTTCCTTTCGGAGAACGCCCTTGCGATCATCGGTGAGGAATTCTGCCAGGTCTCGTGAAAGTTCCGTCACGTATAACTGCTCCGCGGATGAGCCGGTGCCTAACATATCTTTTGTAGTCCTCAGTCCCAGTGCTGATGCAGAATCCGAGATAATCCTCTTTGTATCATCGCTGGTAGTGCCGTTCGATTGTCTTGCAAATTGCTCCGCCATCTGGATAACTTCCTTTGCAGAGGTCATCAAAGCTTCGAGATCTTCGAACGCAGTTCCGATAACGGCCTGGTTGTTTTGGCGAAGAGCGACACCCCGCTGCTCTAGACCAGCGATACCAACCACACGCGGCGATGTACCTGGTGGTGCTGAGCTGATGTTTGGAGGGCCAAACCGGCCGCTAGACTGCGGGGGTGTACCGCCTGGTCTGGGCACAGGCGGCGCACTTTGCAACAACCACTTCCGTTGTACCAGAGCCTCCTGCAGTCGATCCAGGAACAGTTTCTCTCCACCTGCGCGAAACGAGAACTTGATCGTCTCAATCGTATGATCATCAACTATTGAAGAGCCAGGTAAGCTAGGCCCTGGCGATTCTGGTCGGTTTGAGGTCTCTTCGATAAGCCGCGAGGTACGATTCGAGCCAGATTGAAGGGGAGCCGAGCACATCTCGCAGCTTGTCATTCCAGGAAAGTTCTGATACGTGCAACGGGGGCAGAGATTGGGAGCAGAGATCGCTTTTTGCGATGCTGAGCCATACGGTGGCATAGATAGTGCATCCGCCGAACTAGGTTGAGTGCCCTGCACGCTGCTCGATGTACCACTTGGTCTGTTGGACATGGCCGCAATTGTAGACTTGATAATTAATGCCAGTGGTGGTTTCACGCCACATGCTTGACAGGCCGGAAGCGGCGTATGCTGATTCGCCGTGCCCGGGTCAAAATTCGCAGGCACTGCGTTTGGCATGCCACAGATGGGGCAAATCCACGTGGCATTCACATCCCTAGCTGGAGCCGGAGAGGGCACGAAGCGCGAGGGTGAGCCGTTCTGTCCGACCAGAGCATCGGCTGGAGAGGCATAACGCGGCGCCGGACTGCGGACGCCCCCAAACGCGGTTTTCTTGGGCGTCTTTGGGAAAAGCGTAATTTTAGCCGAAGACTTCAAGAAGCCGGCGTAGAATTCTGCTCTGTCGATTTCCTTGAGGTCTACGGCAACTGAATTCTTTCTAGGCTCGTCATTATCGACATAGCATACGCGGTGAGAAGTCAGGTATGCGTGTCCGTTCTGATGGTTCGGAATCTTGTATTTTCCCTCGTACAGCCCGACTCCATCCTGGACGAAGAGCAAGGTCTCATCATCGTAGAGGGATGGACGAAGCGCGGTCGTCAGGTCCAGGTGACGGAGAAACATTCGCAGACATAGGGGCTAGCGATGTAGTTGAAGATGCCGCAATTAGGTTAGTCCTTGTGCGACCACGAAGTGAGGGTGATGTTGTGGTTCCGTCGATGTGCTTCCCTGGAGGACTAGGTACTGACACTACTCGCACTGGCGGGAGATTCCGGTGCGAGTAAGTCGAGTAATTCCGCCAAGGAATCTTCGTCCCTTCCCCTTCCTTCTTCCAGCTCGCTCGCTGCTCCTCTTTCCCACCTCCACCGCCTTGCCATCGAACACTTTATTACCGCGACGAGCAATCGCATCAATCAGCCATCGACCTTTGTTCTGCCACTGCACGCCATTTCACGTCCCGCTCCGCGATTAGCTCATCTGCCAGTTAGATCGGCTCTTCGCTGTGCGCGGTCGCAGTCTGCCTCGAGTCCCGCGTCTTCCACGCACTCTAGCACCTCCATCACGATCAACGCACCCGCTCAGATCTGGCGGTGATGGCGATACAACCAGCTTTTACCGCGGTACAGACGCGGCACGCGCTCGTGCCTGAGCCCGTTGCTGCGCCTGCGCCTGCACCTGCTCAGAAAGTGGAGTTTCCTGAGTCGCTGAAAGCCTGGGTGAACACAGCCTTCTTCGAGTATAACAACCTCAAGGCGGAGCCTGCGTTCGCTTCCATAACGGATGCCGACATCCGAGCCAAACTGTCCGCCACGATCAGGGAAGCACAAGAGAACGGTACCATGCAGGCGCGCGACTGGGCATCGTATCCCTTGCCTCATCAACTGATTCTTGATGAACGTCGAAAGTCTATGTACATGGCGCAGAACGCCATGCTAGCTAACCTTCATTCCGATCTTGGTACATATGGTGTTGTTTCGTCCACAGCGAATAGCAAGAAGAGGAAGTCGGCGAGCCAGGAGCAGGTCGATGATCATGGCCGTGCCGTAACTCCACCGTGGAAGAAGTCGCATACCAAGAGTATTTCCGACCGAATCAACGGCCAAAGTAAGAAACAGGAGAAGAAGAATAAGAGCAACGCAAAGATCGGCAAGTTCGACAACAGCGAAGCGGCTCTTGAGAGACGTCGCCAACGCTTCGGTCACGTCTCGCCTGATTCATCTTCGCCTCATGGTCGCGATGACTCTCCCACGGTGCATGCTGGTTCTGGACCCATAGTCGGCACTTGCGAAATTCTTGAGAAGAGATATTTCAGGTTGACAGCGCCTCCTAATCGCAACACCGTGCGACCTCTTGCCCTCCTGGAGAAAGCCCTCGAACATGTCATAGGCAGATGGAAGGATGGCAGGGACTACACGTATGTGTGTGACCAGTTGAAATCCATTCGACAGGATCTCACTGTGCAACATCTGAAGAACAAGTTCACCATTCGAGTATACGAGGTGCACGCACGAATTGCACTGGAGAAGAAGGATCTGGGTGAGTACAATCAATGTCAGACACAACTTCGTGCTCTGTACAAGATGAAGTTGGGGGAGAATGGCAGCAGTGGTGGTAACCAGGATGAGTTTACGGCGTATCGTATCTTGTACTTGATTTATACGCGAAACCGGACCGACATGAACAACATGTTGGCAGATCTAACCACAGCAGACAAGAAGGGGCCGTTTGTACGACTTGCACTAAAAGTTCGACAAGCATTGGCTGCCGGCAACTATCACAGATTCTTCAAGCTCTACAACGAAGCACAAGATTGGAACATGGCCCCCTTCTTGATGGACATGTTCATCGAGAGGGAGCGGGTCGGTGCAATGACGGCTATCTGCAGAGCGTGAGTTGCATATGTCCGTCTCTCGCTGATGGCAAAGCTAACGGTCTCTGCAGGTACAAACCAGACGTGAGCGGCACGTTCCTAACACAGGAGCTCGGCTTTGCAGTAGACGAGAACGAGTCAGTATTCGAGACCGACCAGCTACGATCCTGCCTCGATTTCATCACACGATACGGTGGGCAGCATCTTTTGCAAGATAAAGACGGCGATGTCCGGGTGGCGACTGGCAAGGCCGGCAACCTGTTCGAAGGAGCGAAACAATCCGCGTTTGGCAGAGTCGACATCAAGGGCCAGATATGATCCCCCTCCCGCCCCTTTGCGCGAGCCCTTCTCTTACTCTCTCGTCGCTCGAACCTCACCAGCCACACTAACATCCAAGAAGCCGAGCCGGAATGAAGGCAGACGTTGATCGTATGGTCGCGCGGGCTCTCTCCAATGGCAGCTCTGCCGATTTAACTTACCTGAAGCTGCCTCCGACGCCGAAATGCTCCGCCACACGGCGCCGTGCGTGTGAAGACGAGATGATGGGAATACAGCACTTGGTCCTTCAGCGCGATTTAGAGCTGTATGCATTCGCAGTGTCGATATGATACAGGGATACCATACGCGGATGTATCGAGTGTGCTGCAGACGTTGGGCGCGGGTATGCGCAGGCACAGAAACGGTGCTCGTAATATAGCCAGTCAGATGAATGAGCTCAAATTCGATGAAATTGAACTAGAGTCTTCAGCGCTCTCATCATTATATGTATTTCGGACTCGAGCCTTTTTGTTCCTCACATCCGCGTCAGACAGACACGTGCAGTGTCTCCAAGCACCTCATACAAAGACGACATGGTTGATTGTTTAGTGGAAGATGGAAGAGAAGTTGCCCGTGCGTGAAGCGACATACATGTACATGTAGATGAAATGCGCTTCAAGGCGACCAAGACTATGTGTCGGGTGGCTCCTTCCATCGTTCGTATCAGTGATTGGTGTGGCAGATTCGGAGTCGTTTGTTGTTCTCCAGCTACATACAGGTACAGACAGATACACGTACCTGTAGTTGTAGAAGAGCACGCCAGCTTATGCATACTTCAGAACGTGCTGCGGATAATCAAGTCTGCTATTCTTGGCGAGACTCCACTGCCATCTCTCTCCTTCCGCACCCGACTTGAACTTCCTTCATCAACATCCACAACATCATCTCATTTTCATGTGATGCCACTGGAGGCTGGGCATTACAACAGCACATCTCGGTGCCCTAATTATTCCTTCTTTGTGCAGGACACATCAGTTGTTTATGCCAATATCCTCTGGTGAACCCCTGTCGCCAGTGCAATGAGACCGGGCCTGCACTTCATTTGCCCTTGTGCTGTCCATACTGTGCTTGCCTTTGGCCTGCGCGATGATGATGTTTCGAAGACATTCCGATGAGGCGAACATATCCCCATACAAGGCGACGTGGACCTATTGGTTGGGCGCACTCAAAGATGGGGTGATCTATTTGCGAGCTCGGTCGAGGAAGATCACATTCAGCCAAAACTGATACCAGGGGGTAGGCTGATAACCTGATAATACCAAAGCTTACGCCCTCAGACCCAAGCAGACGCCGGAAACGTGCAAGCCATGCGACAGCGGTAAAATAGCTGATCAGCCTGATCTGGATAGCCAAATGCTACACCCGGCTCAAAGACGAGGTTTGACCAATACGAAAGAACACAAGCAAGGCATTTTATTGTGTTGCGGACAAGCGACGCGCTTACCATAACGGTTCCAGCTCTACGGGCTTGGCGAGGCGCTGCCAAACTCCTGCTCGAGACTCGAGAGTCGAGACCCGACAGCTTGGGGTAAGAGTGAACGAGCTGGGATCATGGAGCTGGAAGAATTCCAGAGCTCCAGGAGTCCAGGGTTACAGATGCTTCAAGGATGATAGCAGCGTGGCCTTCACCATCTGCTGATTGTGCCATGAATGCCTGCTATCCCACCACAGTAACTGCACTAGCACTCGATATGTTCTAAACCTGCAGCCTCTATCGAAGTGAAGCTCCTCTGCCAGACATTGGGTCTCCACAGCGATTCTTCGAGCTTTGACGTAGGAAGAGCCGGTCCTATTTCTGTCACTAAACATGGATAGGTGAGGTGGTATCTTTGCGCAAGACCCTGTGCGTACTTTAACCTTTAACTCTACAGGCTGCATGAGATAGGCATGTGGCACGCGATGCAACAACACGTTTCTCGTGAACTGCCGGCTTCACGAAGAACCCACGCGCTGATAAGGGTATCCCGAGCCTTCCAGTGTAAAGTCACTCTGGTATATGTTTCCCCGCCGGCCGCCACTTCTGAGGCCCAGCTTCTATCACCTTCTGCTTCTGTAGATCCCCCAAGCGGCAGGACGTCCTCTGGCCAACATAAGACGAGCCACCGACCATGTCGAAGAAAGGCGATGACATTTTGGAGAGCGTTGAGCCCGTGACTCCCACCAAGGAGGTCATGTCCGAGAAGGTGCCTACTGTGGCTTTCTCGGAGCAAGTGCAGGAGCATGCGCCTCCAACAGACTAGTGAATACCATGCCATTGTGGGATACCGAGAGCATTGCAGAGAACTGATGCTCGCTCATAGTAACCGTATATTCGAAACAACGCACAATGAGGCGATCAAACTGGAAGAGAAGCTACACGAATTGTCACTTGAGCGGACACTTAAAATCATCAAGGATCTCGTATACATGCATGAAGCTGACCCTAACTTCTCTGGGGACCTGATGAACCAAATGAAAGATTTCATCGCAGATCCACCAATTTCTGATATGCCGGACAAGAACGACACGCTCCGATGTATGAAGCTCGAAGCCATCCTGGCGACGGAGAACTCGCCATATATCGAGGTCCGCGCAAACGTCGACCCGACTGATGATCCAAGTCTCCCTTGTTCCACCATTCGAGCTTGGTTCATCGGCATCTCCTTCTGTTGCATTGGGGTCTTCATCGACACCTTGTTCGCTTTTCGCTACCCAGGTGTCTCGATTGGCTCCTCGGTGGCTCAATTGCTCGCGTGTGAGTAGGAGCACAACGAGACGCAGTATTCGGCTCACTCATTCGTTGTATAGACCCTATAGGCTGCTTCTTCGCCCGTGTGATCCCTCAACGGAGCTTCACCATTTTCGGTTGCAACTTTGAACTGAATCCTGGACCATTCAACCAAAAGGAACACATGATGATCTCCATCATGGCCAACGTAGCATTCACGGCACCTTACACCTTCTACATCATTCCTGTACAGGCAATGCCGCAGTACTTCAACATGCCTTTTGCATATGACCGAGGTTACCAAATCTGCATCTCGCTTGCCGTCAACTTCTTCGGCTTGGGAATGGCTGGTCTTCTGAGACGATTCCTCGTTTTCCCTTCAACCGCCATCTGGCCTGAAAGTCTGCCCACCATCGCACTGATCAAGGCCTTCCACACTCAAGCAGACGAGCCTGTACTTGGCCCGTTCAAACGCATGTATCGCTGGTCTAGGGAAAAGATCTTCCTGATGTCAACACTGTTCATGACGCTCTACTTCATACTACCGGGGTATGTGCGTGTCCTTCGCAGGCATCCGACCTATACTGATTGATCAATGCAGTTATGTCTTCGGTGCCATGTCAATTTTCTCCTGGATGACATGGATCTCTCCGTAAGTGTTGCATCGCATTCGACTTCAAAACATGGCTGATGGTACCAACCACAGAAACAACATCGCTCTCAATGCAGTGACTGGCATACAGGGTGGTATGGGACTCAACCCATGGCCCACCTTTGATTGGAATCTTTTTGGGGGCCGTGGACTATATCTGCCTACATTCGCCATCGCGAATCAGTGCGCGGGCATCGTGGTAGCCGCCGTGATGATTCTCGGCCTCTGGTACAGCAACGTCTGGCAAACTGGGTATCTGCCCATCAATTCACAGGGGACATTCGACAACACCGGAGGCAGTTACAAAGTCACTAAGGTTTTGAACAGTATGGGTCGACTCGACGAAAGTCTATACCAGAAATACTCGCAGCCGTGGTTCTCGGCTGGATTCATCGTGTACAACATCTGGTGCTTCGCCTCCTACTCTGCATCTTTCTCTTACGTGTATCTCTTCCACCGACAGACGATCGTGCGAGGTTTTAAAGGCATTTACCGCGAAGTGTTCCGCAAGGGCGAGGATCCAGATGTTGGGGAGGACATTCACACGCGACTCATGAAATCCTACAAGGACGCTCCCGACTGGCACTACATCATCCTCCTGATTGTCCCAATCTTCTTTGGAGTTGCGGCAATCGAAGGCTGGCCGACTGGAGCACCCGTTAGCGCCCTTTTCTACGGTCTCATCATGCCGGCAGTGCTCATCATTCCCATTGGAATCATCCAGGCTGTGACAGGAAATGCGCTCGCAATCAACGTTTTGGCAGCTCTGGTCGGTGGGTTCATCAATGCAGGCAATGCGAATGGCCTCATGTACTTCAAATGCTGGGCCTATCTCTCGTCGTACCAAGCACTTTACTTTTGCCTGGACCTGAAAACGGCACACTATATGAAAGTACCGCAACGAGTCGTCTTTTGGGCTCAAATCGTCGCCACTTTCATATTTGCAATGGTGTCAGCTCTGGAATATAACTTCATCATGGGCATACGCGATGCCTGCACTCCAGACGCACCGTTTCGCATGACTTGTCCTGCCCAGAAAGGCTTCTTCACGGTCACGATATTCTGGGGCGTCCTTTCTCCCAAGAAGCTTTTTGGACCTGGACAGCGATATAACATGATGCTGCTTGGATTTCCGCTCGGATTCTTTCTCGTCTTCGCCTACTGGGTTCTGAAGAAAATGTATCCTCGCTCCAACTTGGTGAGACAGATCCATCCGGTGATGTTCTGCATGGGCCCCGTATCCTATGGCGCGCCGTATAATCTGGCCTTCAACATCGGAAATCTTTATGTCAATCTGATTTCTTTCCAGTATATCCGGAAGCGATATCTGGCATTTTGGTCAAAGGTGAGTGGAAGTGAGAGAGAGAGATATCTTGGCGGCACAAAAGTTGAGAGAGCATGTTTTCGCTAACTTGTATGATGTTACGACTTATAGTGGAATTATGTGCTCAGCGCGGGCTTTTCTTGCGGCATCGCTCTTTCTGCCATGCTGATTTTCTTCGCTTTGAACTTACCCAAAGGCGGCACGATTTCTCTCAATTGGTGGGGAAACTCTGTAGTCAGCTTGGGCTGCGAGGGTGAGGGTGGTTGTCCACGGCTACCAATGCCCGAATCGGGGACATTTGGGCCTTCTTCGTGGTCTTGATGTGATTGATTGCATTTTTGGATCTACTTGTTCAATTTCATAACGTTGTAGGATATGCTATGTCAGGTATAAGACGTCTACCTATGTACTTACGAGATATAATGCAAATGCAATTGCGATACTGAGTATTCTATGTACCTACTGCCTGTAACCCTTCTGACAATAATAATCTATTCTGTCTGTCGCACCAACACTATAGGTCTGTAGCAGTGCAGCTCTGCCAAGTATCATTTCCCCAGTTTTGTGGTTCTCTATCGACGAAAAAGGGTTTTTGGTTTTACAAACTGACAGGTTATACGACATTCCAACGAATCAGACTGCATGCGGAACGATGTGAGATGCATGCGTGAAGGATTCATGCATATATGCATGCATGCATATATGCATGCATGCATTGTATGTACATGCATGTTAGAGATTTGCGGCCGCTAATTAAGGTAAGGTAATGTAGATACATGTAGGATACCTTAGGTTATGCGTAGAGTCTACTCGAGGTGCTTGTGATTGAATCGAATGATCGATGGATTGATGACTATGTGATCTGTGGATGGTCCACTCGCCTCCTTCCGGAAGTTGTTATTGATTGAAGGCTTTGTTTTGGTCCCGACCAACAGTCAACGATAACAATAACAACAACAAAGCAACAGGTGTCGATCGTTACTCTCTTGGTATATGTAGTGAGTGAAGAAGAACGGTACGGCACCGCACCGGACACGAACAGTTGGTAGTGCAGTCGCAACAGCATCAGCAACAACAACAATAATAATAACAGCAGGGATACCTCGACAGCCTCCTCTGCCTCCTCTCGCCAGTCCTCTGCCTCTAACCTCTGCCTCTTCCCGGCCCCCTCCTACGGTCCCTCCCACCCACCAACCAACAGTATAATATACGGCGGGACGAATAAGCTTCGGCGACAGAGGCCCTCGGTGACTTTTATTAGTCTTTGACTCTTTCCCACACCTTTACCTCCCTGTCTGTACCCAACCTAACCTGCCCTGCCTTGCCCTGCGCTGCGCTGCCCTGCCTCTCACAGTGTCTTGCCCTGCCGCTGCCCTGCCTTGGCTTGCCCTGCCCTGCCCTGCTCTGCCCTGCCCTGCGACCACCGCGCCACGACTACGAGCTCCACGCGCCCTGTTCGCACGACGCCTACCCACGGGTCACCGGTGGGTGGTACCTACGTCCCGTACCGTACACCACACGACAAGGCACCGCACTTGGCTCCTTACCTTACTCCTCTGCTGCCAACTGCACTCGCACGCGACCACCGCCGAGTCACGACGACGTACACTTCTGTCTCGCGTTGCGACATTGCCACGTGCGACAAAGAGCCAGAGCTTTCGCGCTTGCACCTCCACCACCACCGCCGCCGCCGCCGCCGAACCTCCGATCCCTCACGCCACCAGAGCAACCCTGTGCTGGGCCACTTCCCGATAAGGAACACGTCGCGGATCATAACGAGGGAAGGGACAGATCGCACACAGCACGCCTCCCCCACCTCGCCGCCGCCACGATCACTACCACCACCACCACCACCATCATCACCACCACGATCTACCCCGCCACTTCTCTACATCTATCTCGCCTGCCCCCCGGCCGGCATTTGCGTAAGAGGCGGGTGCGGCGACGTCCGGTGGCATCATGAAGGTGGGTTTAGTGGGCTGGGGGAGAAACATCGGCTCAGTGCGCCGGCGACACGGGAGAGTATATGAATACTGACTCATCGTGCAGTTCCGGCGATCTGTAAAGAGCGACAAGCACGATTCCGCTGGCGCCAAAACACCGCTGTCTGTACCGCAAAAGGATGCTATTGCAATAGAGCCGCCCAAGAAGGTATGTCGCAACATGAGTACGATCGCAAGGTGGAGCAGGAGAGGAGGTTGAAGAGTACGGAAAGAAGAGGACACGCACGACTCACGCCGATAACGCCAGGAACTCTGAGGCTAATTTTCTCGCCCACAACAGGTCATCAAAGCAATATACGATTACAATGCCCCTTCCGATTCTCACATGTACCTCTCCTTCAGTGCGGGTGATTTCCTCCACGTCGTGAGCCGCGAATCCGACCCGGACTGGTACGAAGCCTGCAATCCCTTGCGTAACGAGCGTGGACTGGTGCCTGTGAAGTATTTCGAGAACGTGCACAAGACGGTGCGTGATTCGGACGATTCGTCACGCTCAATCATAAGTACCACGCATGACAGCGGCTACGCAGAAGGTTCGACACCACCTGCGACTACTGTTGCCCCTCCAATGCCCGCGAACATCAACGCAATGGGACCTCCGTCGAACATGCCTGGGCATCGAGCAACACCCTCGTTTGGAAAGTCGCCGGCAGGCATTTATGGAATCGTGTCGTACGACTTTCACGCAGAAAGGCCAGATGAGCTGGACGCGAAGGAGGGAGAGGCAATCATTGTAATTGCACAGTCGAATCCGGAGTGGTTCGTTGCGAAGCCCATAACACGGCTTGGTGGGCCTGGACTGATTCCGGTGTCGTTCATTGAGATTCGAGACATGGTGACTGGGAGAGCTGCGGAAGATCCGCTCGCAGCTGTTCGAGCAGCGGGTATTCCAAGAGTGGAAGAGTGGAAGAAGATGGCAGCAGAGTACAAGAACACGAGCATTCCCTTGGGCACAGTGTCCACAACGGCCGTAGGGAACATGGACCAGGCGATGAGCCGAATGAGCTTACAGCAGAATGGCTCCATGCACTCGAGACAGGCCAGCCTGTCGACACAACAGCAGCAGAACATGTTTGCGCCTATACGCGCTTCTGTGCCCCGGTACACGTATGCAGACGACAAGTTTCACTTTGTCGTGGAGTGCAAACTTGCCAACAACTGCCACTACGACTTGTCGAGGATATACGAGGATTTCTACGAGCTGCAGATCAATATGATCAATGCATTTCCGGAAGAGGCAGGACAAACGCCTGGTAAACCCAGGATACTGCCTTATATGCCAGGACCGGTCAAGTACGTTACTGATAACATCACGGAAGGACGGAGAGCGAACCTGGACGAGTATCTGCGGGATTTGTTACAGCTACCGCAGCACATTACACACTCATCTCTCGTCAGAGGATTCTTTGCGCTGAGAGAAGGAGACTACGAAGTCGACCCTGCGTTAATAGATCTCAACGAGCATGCACGGCCTAACGATGGCCCACAACGGAATTCGCAAGTCTCACTGGGCAGCGGACAATCTGCACTACAGCAGCAGTATCAAGGTCAGGCTGGACAGGCACGAGCACATCAGTACACACCTTCACAGGCCTCCAATGGCGGTCTCCATCGACCTCAACCGAGTCAGGCTTCAGCCTCTTTCAGCAGTCAATCTCCTGGGCCAGGCGGACTGGTGGCTCCACCTGCTGTATCCCGTCAGCACACGAATGTTTCGCACACAACTGTCAACAGCACGGCTTCTACTGGACCGGTCAAAGTGAAAGCTTGGTTCGATCGTGACACGTGTGTCGTGATTCGAATGCCCGCGAGAGGACAATTCGGATTCGAAGACCTCAGGAAGAAGATTGTGGAGAGGCGGAAACTGGAATTCGGAGAGGCTGCTGACCTCGAAGCTGAAGATCTGGACATCGAGTATCGAGACGAGAAAGATGGAGAGTATTATCGTTTAGAAGGAGATGAGGATCTCGACATTGCTGTGGAGAGGAATGATAAATTGACGCTCGCGGTCAGGGCTGCGGGTGGACCTTCTGGACCCTGAGGAGGAGAGGAAGAAGAAGGAGAGCAACATGTGTGTCCATGACAGAGAGACTTGCTCATTACTTGTTGGGAATGCACTGGAAAGGAATGGAATTGGCGAAAGTGGTGACTTGGGTGGCGTTTTGTGGCGAACGATATACCCTTTTCTCTTTTGATTCGGGAGAAGTTTGTTATGTCCCTTTCTTCTGTAGCTTTTTCGTTGGCGGGAACGGCAAAAAAAAAAGAATTTTTGTTCACGTTGAAGTGGAATAGGAATGAGAAGAAGATGAGATGAGACGAGACAAAAGATGAAGATGAGAGAAGAGAGATACCTTTTGAATTTTCGTGATCTCTATGAGCGGCACAGAAGTGTTTCGGTCTTCATCTCTCTCTCTCTCTCTCCAGCAGCTGTAGTAGTAGTAGTAACCCTCATCCCCCTGTCCCCCCCGCTCCAGCCTGCGTGAGCTTTTTTTATTATTATTATCGTATTGCTGAAATACCTGATGTTGGATACATGCATACATACTGCCTGTCTGCCTGGTAGTTAGTAGGTTGGCTACATGTATTTAATTAATATCTCTCAATTTGAAATCTTCTCGTCTAGGTATACATGTATCTCTCTTTCTCAATGTTTGTTCTCTAGAGATAACATACATAATTCTAGAGTGGAGTTTGGGGAGTGGGTTGGTATAGCTTATTTACTTTATTACCTTTTGCGGGATTGTTATACTGGACTTCTATGATGAGAATGAGAATGAGAATGAGAATGAGAATGAGAATGAGAGGGGTTAGTTCTTTTGTTTTTTTTTATATTGCGAAGTGAATGAATGGTAGGAGGATTATGTCAGTGGGTATTATGATACTGTCGATTTTATGATGGATGCAAATGTGAGTGGTACCTTAGGTAGTATCAGGTTTGTTCAAGTTCTTTTCAGGTACTACAGCTTGGCCGCTGGGAATGATGATGTAGAAGAATCGAGGGTTTTCTTGATCTCGAGTATTTCAAGTAAGCTTTTCCAGAACTCCACTTGCTGTTGTCGGTTCATTATTGTACACGCCGTGGCTCCAGCCTGCGGGTCATTTCGATTCCCGGTGTGACTCCTATAAGCCGCTCTTTCTGTCTTCGCCGTCACGTGCATCAGTGCCTGCTCTTTTTTGAGCGCATAGAGTCTACCACAACATGTTTGCTCTTCGGCATTCTGCCTTGTCCTCCCCACGTCTGCTCAAATCTTCATTGTCCAATTGCCCTGGTATCGCTCCGCACTGCGTGGTTCTGAATGCCCTCTCCCACCTCTTAATTCCACCAAGAACAGTCTACAGCCTCGTTCCTCTTTTTCTCTTGGGGTATCCTCGATACCGCAGCATACGTCCACCGTGCTTCGCTTCATGAATTGGCATCAATTTCCGACCAGAGCTTCTCCATGTGTTCTCGCTTCTTCTTCGCCACCTCGCGGTTGTGTGCGGTTCGTTCGAGTCGCGCGGCGCGCAGGCATTTGTTGACTTGTGTTTTCGCATCGCTGCACATACCCATGGATTTCCAGAGGAAGCCTCGCGCGTGGCATTCTTCGAGAGCGTTCATGAGCTCTTCGCAGCCTGGAGACTTGTCAATAGATGATAGTCGGGGTCTAGATCGAGGTGTGGCTCTTACCGCCTTGGTCTTCGCGATGGAGATGAGGATGCATGGTGGGTTGACTTTGTTAGCGAATATGGTAGAAGTAGGTGAGATGGTCAGATGAGAAGGCGAAGTCTAGAGTGGTTCAGGTTCTATGGAGACGCTGACTAAGCGGAACTTTTTGGTTCTCGACCACATAGCGCGCCCGCACCAGTGACGAAACGAACGCTTCTTCAATTCGGACAATATGTCGCAACCACAGATTTCTGCGAAGAAGCAGCAAGGTACAATTGCGCTTGATACGTGCTGATGGACGATAGTCGTACTAACGTCTGCCACAGAACTGCAGGTCCAGTATTCGAACTACAAGGAAACCCTTCAAGCCATAGCACAAAAGATTGGTGATATTGAGCAAGAGGTCGAGGAACACAAGTAAGTCAGTCCCGACTGCGCACCCGGTTTGCTTTCCAATCTGTTGGTTGCGGTGAGCACTGCCAAAGTGATCATCTCGCCGGGCCTTCGACTTTCCACGCGAGATCGCGGCCAATAAACCTTCTTTCACCGCCATCAATACATGATGCTCGACCGCCTTGTTCCCATGATTCCGACGACACGCGAACTGTCAAGCCACCCCGGAGGCTCCCACAATCAATGTATTGTACCTGCAGCAGTGCGAGAATGCTCATTGCCTCGATTAAAGCCACGACCTTGCCCTAGACTCTGGTTATTTCCAGGGTCAGTGAGGTTCTCCGCTGGAACGAAGCACTAACGAGGTAATCCAGACTAGTGCTAGAGACGCTTGCGCCACTCCCCGGTGACCGAAAGTGTTTTCGCATGATCAATGGCGTTCTGACCGAGAGGACGGTGAAGGATGTTCTTCCCACACTGCAGACAAACGCAGAAGGTTTGAAGAAGGTGCTCGAGGATCTGGTGAATCAGTATACTGGAAAGCAGACTGAGATGGAGAAGTGGAAGGTGAGACCGCTGATCACGAGATGATGTGCTGCACTGCACGTTGCTAACTTCAGAGCAGAAGAAGAACAACATTCAAGTTGTGCAACAATGAATCAGCCCCACATATGCTGACATCTCTAAACTCTGACAAGTCCGTACCCCGTACTACCACGAAGTCAACAAATCGGGCTGTGAGTCTTGCGCGAGCCAACGATCTGATGTGCATCCCTCTCTGCGTGTTCTATGCAGAAGTGATATCCGCAAACGGCGTCATACAGAAGATATCATACGTACTGATCCAGAGGCGGATGCAATGCTCGTAGTGCAGGGACACAGCTCAGCAGATAAAGTGAGCAGTTGACGCTGCTTGAATTGGAAAAGTGGGAGTGCTTCAGGAAATGGCATGTGACTGTCCGCTGCACAGACAGCCCCAACATGTTCGATTCGGCCCCTAGCACTTCCATACCCAAGTATGGAGTCCGGGAGCATCTGCTCCGAGAGGAGGGCGTCGTGCAGCTAGGTCTAGAAGAAGCAGCGAGACACTGTCTTAGAGGCAGGCTCGCAATTGCGCCTCACTTGATCACCCTTCGTTCATCCTATATTGCCATTCTCGCTACCTTACACATCACGATCTAGACCTCATGCTTTGTCAGCTCTCTGTCACATGTCAGGTGATAGGAAGTACCTGTCTCCAAGTACCTGTTACTGTGCGCTGTCAAGATAGCTCCGCAATGACATCTCCCCTGAACGTGGGGCTGGGTAATTCCACACATCATCTGGTGCGCTTCCAACATACCAAAAAACCGGGGGTGGCCAGTTCGGCGGGAAGAGGCTTGCACGTAACCTTGTGCAGAAATGCGCTGGCCCGATCCTCTAGCTGTGCGAGGAGGCCCAATAGAGGGCACCGAAGGGCCGTCAATCGAGATGATTGGCAACATCGGGCGTTGATGGAGCAGTGCATGCTGGTCAGGGACCGCCTCACCATTACTGGTTGTTTCAACGTCAGCCGTTGAAGCAGTACGCGGCAGCAGTCACATCACTGCGATCAGGCAGACCGCAACACTTCTTCCACACCCGCTTCTTCCATCCTACCCTCTGCTGATGAGTGAGAAAGGGAGTGCTCGTCATCGCGACCTCGCCACGGTGCCAGCACATACATGTAGCTGCACGCTAGGGTGAAGGATGCGATACATGGATGGAGGGTGCACACTAGAACTAGTACTGTACATAGTCCTCTCCTCCATGCCATGACAACATTGTTCACTTCGCCTGCTGCGAGCATGCGGCCTTGGGCGCTCATGCATGACATCGCGAACGTGCGGCGGCATGGAGTGCAATGGGGGTTCCTCTATTGTTGCTGCAGAAGGGAGCCGCGTGTCTGTCGACGGCGGTTGTCGTCCAGCCCACTCTCGTCACAGATGGCACAGCATGTCTGGTCTGGGGACAGCGACTAGAGTCACGAGACTACTACCTACTACACACCTTGCTTAGGTAAGGTAGGTATATACCATAAGGTAATGTACATGCACCTACTGTGTGCGATACTGCACTGTACTGGGCGATGGGACTGGTGGCGCACGTGCGGAGGGAGATGAAGTCGAGTGCTCGCTAGTCGAATGGCAGTCGCGAACGGCAGGCGGGCGCGCTCATTGGTCGGTCAGTCCCGGTCCCTGAAGCGTAGACTCCGTAGTGTAGTCGTGGAGGAAAGAGCCAGCGGGCTGCGGCAGTTCCCCCTCCCCCGTCCTCCGGAAAGTGGAAAAGGCCCTCGGCCTTTCTTCAAAAGTGCCTTGCACAGTCGCCTGAGCCTCTCCACGCACCTCTCTAGTCCAATCAACGATTTTCGCGCGTGCCTTTTGCTCACTGGCTCCCTTCCCTGCGCATACAGGCCTCGACGAGACTATCACTACGGCACTACCTACCTGACTAACCAAGGCCCCGCCAGTACGCCGGTACACGCGCCTCACGTACAACACCGAGCAACACGTCGGCGCGCGCCAGGCCAACGATACTGTACTGTACCTACCGTTCCGCCCGCGCCAGCTCCAACGGCTTCGATCGGGCCAACAGCCAGCCAGCCAGCCAGCCAGCCGCGTCTGTTCTGTTCTTAGCAACGGACCCGACCACAGGCGCAAGCCGCGCAGCGCACTGTTGGGCCTCTGTGCGCTTTCGAAAACGCTGTAGCTGCTACTCAGGTACCTACTACTGGATCCTCGAGCTTGTACAAGTGCCAAGCCGACAGCAACACACCTCACGTTCGCCGTCGACGCACACATCTCGCCTTGCGGTTAGTTCTCGCACAGCTCGCCGGGCCTGTCTTGCATCGCCGTCGCGCACATCTGAGATCAACGCAGTTCGGCGGCGCGACTTCCCGCCATACACGCATCGATCCCAGGCTTTAGGATCGCATAGTGTGCCTCTCACCGCTGGCCTTGGACTCCACGCAATTGTGGAACCACACCGCTTTGCGTGCCGCGAACTACGACACGATCTTTCCTGCCGGCGTCGGCAGCTAGATTCCACCTGCACCTAGCTGCGTCTTTCTGCAGTACAGGGGTGGTGTTGACGTGTGGCCAGCGAATCAGTGACAGCTCACACTTACACAAAACGGGTCTGTACCTCGATTAAAGATGTCGCAGTCCCCAGAGAGAAACGAGGACGAAGGTCCAGCCACTCAAACTCCAGAAAACAATGATCCCGCCCAGCAGCCAAACGATCAGCCCGGAGAAGAAATGAATACTCGCCCAGAAGACCTGGGCTATGATTTCGAGGTCAAGGAGCAAGATCGATGGCTGCCTATAGCAAATGGTGAGTCGCGCTGTGGTGTTTCCTGTACTCCCCCCATTCTGTAGCACCTTGCGTCCCACGACGCACCGTGCTATCCTTGTCCATCCGTGATTTTGTGCTCTGGACTTCTTTGACAGCCTGCACGTCGACCGGACGCTCGAGTACAGGCGTCACTCGTCGTCCACATATAACGCTGCAGCGCGCGTCTGGTCTGCAAGTCTGTCGAATCAGAGGCTCCTTTGCCAGCCCAGCGATCTGCAGCCTACGTCTCGCCTGTGGCCGACTGGACGAACAGACGATACGGAAACAGCACCATGCCGTCGACATCCCCGCACACTTCTTCTTCATCACCACGAGCATTGCATCGAATAAAGCATCCCAACCGCAAGAACTTCGATCAAGATGCTAATATCCATAATTTTGCACCAGTTGCCAGGATCATGAAGCTTGCCCTTCCTGAGAATGCCAAGATCGCGAAAGAAGCCAAAGAGTGCATGCAAGAGTGCGTGAGCGAGTTCATCTCGTTCATCACGAGTGAGGGTACGTATTCTTAGCGTCATGCTCATGGCGGCTGTACTCATGCACTGCCGCAGGCGGCTAATCTGTTGAATCAGCGTCCGAGAAGTGTCAACAGGAGAAGCGCAAGACTGTGAACGGCGAAGACATTCTCTTCGCGATGACTTCGTTGGGATTTGAAAACTATGGCGAGGCGCTCAAGATCTACCTTGCCCGATACCGAGAGGTGAGTACCTGAAACGCATTACAAATTATACACCCTTGTATGTGTCATACGAGTATCCATACTGATGCCCCACCCAGAACTTGGTCGCTAAGGGCGGTGACAAGGCTCCAGGCGCTACAGGAGCTGTGCACGATACTTCAGCGACTTTCGATAACAACAATGGACTTGGTGGACCACTGGAAGGCGGCGACAGCTCCACGGACTTTGCCTATGGCACAGCGACAGGCCAGTACTAATCGTACTGGACCTCGCATCGCACTCCATCGGTTGCGCGCTGCTTACTGGTCGATGCGGGGTTTCGATTGCTGTCCTGTACAGGGGGCCACAGATGCTCGAGAAAGTCGAACAGCAAGGCCGACTCGAAGGCATGGTAGCTGGGCTGGGCTGGGGCGAAAGGTCCCAGCAGGCACGAGCTAGCAAGACGATCGTATTCGACCCCCGGGACTTTGGAAGGTCATGCTATTCCGCAGTCCACTTGACCTGTTTGATCTCACTTGATCCTGCAGTCCGACTGATGAGCCTGCACACATTATGCTTGCAGGCAGTAGACATGGCGCCTGTTCCATAAGAAAATGTTGGGGGAGCCCAAAGCCCTGGCGAGAACGCGCGGCATTGACTCGATACTGTCATTGTCTGGTCTTGCTCCCCAGTCTCAGTCACCTCTGGCGTTCCGTGGCGAATTTGGCGTTATCTGGTATCTTGAATGACAGTGGTCTACACCGGCAGGTCAATAATCATTAATCGTAAGACTCCTGGGTCGGGTTGGAGTCTTTGTACCTGTATACATCATTTCTTTGGGCTATGGTAGGCGGTGGGTTCGTCTAGATGGCTAAGCACTGCTCGCGCAGATTAATGTACATTACACCGGGCGGAGAATGAGGGAGGATAGTGGACGATCGGGATAGGACCCAGGACTACAGCGTCGAGTCGCGAGTTTCATATGTCGAGAATTGAATTGCTCGTGGTTTCCCAATAATGACAATGGTGTAATGTGTGCAGTTCCAAGCGCCAAACACGAAGATTACACGAAGCCTGAATCTAAATCTTGTCACGACGCGACGGGAGCTTCGATCATTCCCGAAGCATGAAACTCTGCCTTCGTGACCTCACATTTCGAAGCACACATTTAAAATTCAACGGGCAACGTACACTACCTTTCGCGAACTGATCTTCAACTGCAATATGCCGGGGCTAAGTAGGGACAGGTTCAAACCGCTCCTCAGGATCGTGAACAACAAGCCGCACGCCTCCAGTGACGACCACGAAGAACCTCCAGCACAGCCGCCAAAGGAGGTCGTGTTCAAAACTACGAGACCGCTCGAAACGTCGTCGTCACGATCTGCAGAAGATTTCAAGAGGCCCGAGAATAGACTGCCGCTGCCACTTCCTCGAGAACGCGTGCAGACGAGTCCACAAAAGCGCGAAAGTGGCCTCGATCTCTTTAAAACCAATCCACTAAAGAAGTTGAAAGGCTACGACCAGGAGAACGTAGCACCTTTGCAGAGCCGGAAAGGTGACGCTGAGAAGTCTTTGCCGAGTCCTGAGTCTCTTGAGAGCGGAAAGAGGAGGATTTCGAGGATGCAGACAGAGACAGACTTTGATGCAGATCCACTCAGTAGTAGTGAAGGGGAGCAGCCTTCGATCGTCGCGGGACCGCTGAAGAATACGGGCAACGGGAATACAATCACGCGGGGAAAGAGTAGTGTGGGTAGTGTGAAGAGTCAAGCAGGCGGGCAGTCTAGCTATCACAAGAGCTTGAAGAGAACGAGAAACAATGCTGGAGAAACCAAACCGGCAGCGAGTGCTGGTCACGCGGCTGGATTCAAGCGAGTTGAGGAACCGAATTTCTTGAGCTCGAGGAAGAACAATACACGTCCTGAGCAGGGATTCCGGAAGCCTAGAAATTTGGACCAGAGTGTGGGCGACGAAGAGCTAGGGGATGATGACGATGATGGAGATTTCTTCGGGTTCAAGAACATTCATGGGCCTGGCAATAAGAAACAGAAGCTAAGCGGTCTTCCGCACGGGGCATCGAAGCAACAGGCCACTTATGCGAAGAAACAGTCTCTTTACGGAACGAAAATCCATGGGAGACCGCGTATACGACCTCCTACTAAAATCAAGAAGGCCCCGGAAGCACCCAAAGCAAGAGCTTCTCCAGAGGTTAGATTCAAGAAACATGACTTGGGTCCTGGTTTCTCCTCGCAGTCCACCGCTGGTGTGACAAGCTCGGCCCTAGAGCCCAGCTGCTTGACGGTTGATCATGCTTCTCCTTTGCGCGATTTGGAACCTGATGAAGCGGAGCCCGTATCTGTTGACGGATTTACCATGATGACGTGTGGTATCTGCAGCAGCCTTGTGAAGAAGACGCTCAGAGAGACATACGAAGATCAAACACTTCTGGGCAGACCTTGGACTTACAAGTGGCAACAAAGATTCTGCACATGGCATAAAAAGCAGACAGCGCAAGAGATTTGGGAAGAAAGAGGCTATCCTGCGATCAATTGGGATCATTTGAAGCAGCGGATGCGGAAGCACGATGAATTATTATCTGATATCTTGCACGATCGAGTGACCTCGGACCATCGCAAAAGATTGCAGGATGATAACAAGCAGGGTCGCAAACGACAGAAAGACATTGTTGAAGGTACCAGCAAGTTCACCATGGGCTACTATGGTCCACGCGGCGAGCGAAGAGTGTAAGTCGAACTGCAGTATGCGCACTTGAGTCTACCACTAACAACATGTCATCAGCCATGAATACATCATGAACCGCTTCGCAGATGATCTACGCAAACGGTCTACCCAAGACAAACTTATCCTGGCATCAGGCATACAAGGTGGTGTTAACGGATTTGTTCACCTCGTCCTTGCGCCGCATCTCGCGGAGCTTCTGGTTAAAGAAGATCTCAACCTTCCTGAAGACAACTGGGAAACTCGCGCGCGAGAAGTCCTTGCGGAGAGTACTGAGATTGGAGAGCTGCTGTGGCCAGAAGAACAGGATAAAGTGGGAGAGGATGCTTATCAGAACCATATTGTCGAGGAGGAAAGTGATGGAGACTTGCGCAACGTCGAAGATTCTGATGACAGTGAGCATGAGAATGCAGTCGAAGTCGTGGAGCTTGAGTGAGCAGACAGTCCACCATGTCAACCAGCGTTTGTTGAGCATGCCATTTGTTCTGATTTCAATAGCTGATTGTACACACATGAGCATATTTGCACAAGACTTGTCGCGCCTCCTTGCTTGCCAATTTACTATCCAACCTTTTCGCTATGCGCCTCCTCCGTCTCCTCTCCCTTCTATACTCCCAGCGCGTTCCCCCAGCCTATCTCTGAGCGCCATCGCTCCCATTCAAGTCTTCGTATGGCCAATTTCCCTCCGCCATCAAATCTTTTGGCGCGCGATTCGGCGGTTGGGTATGCAAAGTGATTGCTCCCACGCGCAACCATATATTGGAGTGCCCGCCGCCGCGGGACACCTATGTCTTCGAGAAGTGTGATGCAGTGTAGTGCAGCGCGATAGGAAGCGCTTCCTCCCCTGAGACTGGCTCTCTTGTTCTCGTCCTCTCGTCCTCTCGTCCTCTCGTCCTCTCGTCCTCTCGTCCTCTCTTCCTCTCTTCCTCTCTTCCTCTCTTCCTCTCCTCCCTTCTCCCCCAATGTATTTCAATAGTCCATCCATACCACATACCATAAGATGGAAGACACCACACCAACCCCATGATATTTCCCTCTCTCTATCTCTCTTTTTCTCTCTCTCTCTCAATTCCCACTCAAATCCTCCGCCCTTCTCAAAACTCTCGAATGTCGATCCACCTCACTCTGAATCTCCTTGATTTTCATCTTTTCAATATCCAGTTGCATCTCCTTTCCGTCTTCTATTCAAAATCAGTTAAAAAACCCCATTTTCTTTTCGCGTTTCTCTATCAATCTCTTCTCCCCCATCATCTCACAAACGGTACGATTCCCTTTCCCCAAAAAGTAAGAACAATATAATATACATACTAAACTTCAACGCCAACGTCGCAGGTTTGGCAGCCATGGCTTTAGGGAGGAGTTTGACGTCGATAGTCATGGTGGAGCGCGCGTTTGAAGGGAGACTGGCGAGGAAATTGCGGGCGGTTTTGCCGGATTTGGGGTTGAAAGGTGAAAAGGCTGTTACCACGGAGGTTATGTATTTGGTGATCATTTTTGCTGGCGGTGGCAGGCGTGGACTGTAGGCGTGGAGAGGGTTGAAGGAGACGGGATGGGGGGATGTTAATGGATAGGTACACACTTGGGCGGCGGCGAAGGCGGAGGAGCCAAGACATTGAGATATCGAGGGTTCACAGTTCGCCCTCTTCGATACATTAGACATTAATGGGCACATTTCAGGCCCTTCGAGATCGTACAGTTGGTAACAGTTACATGCTTTGCTGAGGTATAACAATGCATTTGCCGATATGGCAGGGCGTCCTGTTATCTACGACTCTTACCTCACCTGACCACCATCACTGCAGCCTGTTGACATTTACCCTGCTCTCCATTGGACTCGAGGAGGAAATATCTCTGAAAGAGCATCTGCTCTATCCCTCTCATCAAGCATGTCCCTCATGTGGACAGATCGCAGCACGGATGGCCGTATCATCTGCGCTGATGGGATATGTCCACTTTCACTCTACTTTCGTCTGACCAAACATCTTTTTATCTTTCAAGGCTATCTTGGCAGTCAAGTCGAGAGGTGCGTTAGGAGCAGCTCCCTTTGGCCGTCTTGCGTAGCTACTACCTATACGTCGCCACGCTGGGCAAGTTACACGTACTCTTGGAGAAAAGGGAAGTCTCGACCTATCACGAATGTCGTTCTTCCACCTCAGGCTCCACCACTACTACCGCCACCAGAAACCTTCTGCGCGTTTAAAAAGACGTGCAGCGCATGGAAGTCTTAGTTTTCTCGGCTAGAACTATCGTGCCTCTTCTTGCCACACAGAGACAGGCTGATGCAACTTTTCAGCTTTGTGGCAATTGCAGTGCGACATCACAGGAACTCTGTCTCAGTCAAACAAGTCCAGTCGAGCCACTTTCGAGCGCTACAGCATTTCCAAGGTCATTCGAGCTCGATCTTATCTGAGAGGGATTCTTCCTTCTCTTTCGGAGTCTCCGACCACGTCGAGACCTGTACCTTATTCGACGTGTTCGACTTTGGCCGCATCGATGACTTCCCAGCACTTTCGCCTCTGACCATGTATACAATCACATCTTGCATTTCTTAGCACTCGGTTGACAGTCCGGATTGAGCACAAGGCGAGGTGAAAAATGCAGCAGGCGTTTGCGTGGCTGATGTTCTAGATCAAACCATGAATCAGTCCGCCACACCACGTGGACTCCAGCCAACCTCAGTTCTAGCGGGCTTTGGGGGCAGCTCAAGAACAGGCTATTATTCAGGCTGAATAAGGTAGGTTACGAAGCCCTGGTATGGACTAGAATACATTCAATACAACGCCTCGCACATACAAACGAATTGCCTTGCGACGCAGAAAGCTGCATGGTTTTATTATTGAACCTCGAAAAGAGCCCCAGAGTCGAAGTGCTTCTCTCCACATTCTCTAGGCTTGGTTCTAGTGTATACATTAATTAGAGAGGTACAGATGTAGAACTACGCTATCTCTTGGCTGCATAGTCGTTGGCTGAATACGCTGAAGATGCTTCGTGCCATGCCGCGAAATCAAATTTTTCACTCGCCGCACACAGCCTCCATGATCCATCCAGACACCAGACGTAGGAGGTACAGAGTACTCACTGTACTGTACTCTATGGATGCCGTAAAAAGCCGCGATCGGACGCTGATCGGGATCCAAGTAGACGTTCTATTGATGTTCTACGCCAGCTCTGCACATCTATTGACTTTAGAGGCTTGCTCTAAAGAGCGTTCCAAAGACCGCCTCGGCCATGCCATGCTTGAACTGGCGGCATCCAGACCCCTAGTTGCCCGGCTGCACTGGCCGCGTCTGGCACCAGTACGTACAGCCAACGCCAATCTGTCACTACTGGGATTATCGCGTGTGCAAGTACAAGACCAATCCCATGCCATGACCGGACCAGTCTCCTGCTAGAGTTTGTATTCACCTCACCTTCTCTTCGCACCACCATACACCACCTTCACGGCCGCCATGTCGTTGTCGTCGGGCGAGAAGAAGATCCCTACCTATGTGAGAGACGATGTCCACGCTATCGTGACCACTGCCGATGGCGAGGTCGTGGAGAACAGCGATGCCCTTCATCGTCGTTTGGACAATAGACAGATCCAGCTTATCGCCATTGGTGGCTCCATTGGCACGGCTATCTTCGTTTCTATTGGTACGAAATAACAATTTATCGATAAATTCGACATTTCAAGCACAATGCTAATCACAACGCCCTTCAGGTGGTGCTCTTACAAGGGGTGGGCCCGGCTCTCTCTTCCTCGCATACGCAATCTACGCCATCTTCCTGGGTCTGGTCAACAATGGCATTGCTGAGATGACTGTCTTGTATCCGGTCTCTGGTGGTTTCGTCCGTCTCGCAGGTCACTTTGTCGACGAGGCATTTGGGTTCATGGCTGGCTGGAACTTCTTCTTATACGAGGCCTTGCTCATTCCATTCGAGATTACAGCTTTGACAACTGTGCTTGGGTATTGGTCTTCGGATATCCCAGCATGGGCTATTCCGGTCGCCTGTATTGTCCTCTATGGCTTGCTCAACTGTCTCGCAGTCAAGGCATATGGTGAATCCGAGTTCTGGCTATCAGGTGGCAAGGTCATCTTGATATTTATGCTCTTCGCCTTCACATTCGTGACAATGGTATGTTGCCTCGTATGAACTCTTTATCGAACTCGCGCATTGACAGTACTTGCAGGTTGGAGGTAACCCCCAGCATGATGTTTACGGTTTTCGCAACTGGAACTCCCCCAATGCTGTTGCCGAGTATCGTTCTGAGGGCGATCTCGGACGATTCGAGGGCTTCCTCGCCTGCCTTTGGTCTGCATCCTTCACCATCGTTGGCCCAGAGTACGTCTCCATGGTGGCTGCCGAGGCCAAGCGACCACGTACCTACATCAAGAGCGCTTTCAAGACCATGTATGTGCGTTTTGCCGTATTCTTCATCGGCGGCGCCCTGGCTTGTGGTATCGTTGTTGCCTACACTGACCCGACTCTGGTTGCCATCGTCTCTGGAGAGTCTAGCGGCGGTGGAACTGCCTCTGCCTCGCCATATGTGATCGCCATGCAGAACCTCAAGATCAATGGACTGCCTCACTTGGTCAACGCCCTGCTCTGCACTTCCATCTTTTCTGCCGGTAACACTTACACATACTGCGCTACGCGTTCCCTGTACGGCATGGCCCTCGAAGGTCGCGCGCCAGCCTTCCTTCGCTACTGCACCAAGAGTGGCGTTCCACTTTTCGCCTTTGCCATCACCATGATCTTTCCATGCCTGTCTTTCTTGCAAATCGGCAACGGATCTGCCAAAGTCTTGGGCTGGCTCATCAATCTAGTGACCGCGGGCGGTGTCATAACCTTCATTGTGATGAGCACGACCTTCATCTTCTACTACAAGGCAACCCAAGAGCAAGGCCTGGACAGGAAGAGTCTGCCATACTACGGATGGGGCCAGCCATACTGCGCCTACCTCGGACTGGCATGGATGATCATGATCGTTACTTGCTACGGCTACACCTCGTTCAACCCATTTGACGTCGAGAACTTCTTCATCTATTACGCCATGTTGATACTCGGTAAGTCCAAATCTCATATATGAAGTACAACAAAGAACAGGCTTGCTAACGCAGATTTCGCCTTAGCGCCAATTACCTTTCTCTCGTGGAAACTCATTCACAAGACCAAATTCGTCAAGGCTAGCGAAGCTGATCTCGTCTGGCAACGACCCACTATCGATGCGTACGAGGCTACATTCATCGATCCTCCCAATGGCTTCTGGCGCGAGATGATCCAATTGTGCAGCTTCGGTCGCAAGAAGTTCACAGAGGATCGACGACGAGCTAGCGCAGTTGTATTTGACGATAGTGAGAAGGTGTAGATGTAGCTGAAGGTGAATTTGGGAAAGACTTTTGCGGATATGTGAAAATAGCTCGTCCTCGTTCCAAGCTGGCTGCTGGCTCACCAGAATGTGCGTGTCTTGGAATATGATGGAGGCTACGATTGTGAAGATGTTGTATGATGATGAGATACCCCCGAATGCATATATGTACATTCTTCCACATTACAAAAAGCCTCGCAAGATCACACGACATACGATCAATATACGCCACGTAATAAGTCTCGAAGCGTTATTTAGGTACTGTACATGTACATATACATACAGTACCGCATCAACAAGCACCACTTACTGCAGATGACCTGCAGTAGTTCTAGTTCCTTTCCACCCTCGAGACTCTTTTAGTTTTCCCCGCAGTAGTACGATCTATATTGATATCGTGCATGTACAGTAGTAGTAAGGTATTAGCTCTTCATATATGTCCTATGATCATCGTTGTATGTATATATGTATGTATGTATCTCTCTCTCATGCAGTAAGCTCGGGCTGTCTGTCTATTACTTTTGTCTTTTAACTCGAGATTGATGGATGGCGAACAGCAAGAGATGGATAGGTAGACAGAGATGCTTGCGATTATTATTGGGTATATCCATGTTAAAGTAGAAGTATATGACTATATGTTATAGGATGTCGGCGAAATGTAAATACCGAGGGAGGGGCAGAAAGATAAGATAAGCAGAGGTCGATTGGACTCGTCTACAGGAACAAAGATGTTCCGTAGATGCAGGTTACAGACAGATCTGGACCTCTCGTCCGCCCCGCCGTCGCCGCATTTGATTCTTGTTTTTGCTGTGGATGAAGTATGCGGCAAATGGTGTGCTTTGGTCTGGGTAAGGTAGAAAACTACCTTACCTGATGACCTGCTGAGGCCACCAACCTCCGCTCGTGAGCCGAGTCGCGCGCATTCACGGCGACGAAAATCTCCCTCTCTCCCTCTGTCCCTCTCTCTTCTGGCCTTCCTCCTCCCTTCCTTTCTATCTCACGAAACAAATACATGTCCTGTACCGTGCTCGATCGAGACTCGAAGTGATCGACGGCGTCACCAGGTACTTTGTATTGTATCGTGATATCTCTTCTGCTCTCATTCATGCCCGCTCGCCCGCCCCTCTTGAGCAGATCCACAGACTCCACCTGACAGGACCTTCACAGCTCGCCTCGCACTCTGTCCAGCGCTGTACTCTTGATTCTCTCACACTCTCACAGTACGCACGGTATGGAAAATGGACTCGTCGTCGATGCTGGCCCAGTAGGCTCGCCGCCTCCGCCTCCAGATCCCAATGTACATGACGAAGAAGCAGCCGCGCCTCTCAACCCTACAGCCTCACCCAAGTCGGACAAGGCTTTATACCTCGAAAGCGAGTCATGGGACATCAACAGCATTTCGGCCATAGCGGCCCTTCAGATGCTCGTGAACGCCCTCGGGGCACTCTCCGACACCACTGGCGATGTCCCTCCGACTCCACCAGTCTCACGACCTTCAACGCCCGGTCTATTTGGTCGTCCGCGACACCAGCGCAAACCGAGCAGCACCATTCCACGAACGGCATCATCGCAGGACATTCCTAAGCTGGAAATTGGCAGTCCTGAAGCACATCCTTACGAGCCCATCACGGTCGTCGTGGGTGCTGGGGTAGAAGACATTTCGGTTCAGCATCAGGCTATAGCTAGGCGCTTCTTTTCCAAAACCGCTCCACCCTTTACAGTTGGCCAGTACCTCCAGCGCTTCCACCAATACTGTCCGCACAGCCCCGGAGTCTACCTGGGAGCCGCAGCCTACATTCACCAGCTATGCGTCTCAGACCTGGTCGTACCTGCCACGAATCGCACGATACACCGGCTATCTCTTGCGGCGATCAGAGTAGCTGCAAAGAGTTTGGAGGATAACAAATGGTCTCAAGAGCGAGTTGCAAAAATGGGCGGCATCAGCACTATGCAGCTGATGAATCTGGAGATCGCCATGTGCTTTCTGTTAGACTTCGAGCTGTATTTGGATGAGAGAATCATGGCAAGAAGAATGTTTCTGCTACAAAATGCGGCAAGAAAGGGTTTCGGCGCGCGAGGCGGGTTGAGTGAGCAGTTCAAGTTGCGACTACCGATGCGCCAGAAAGGTGCCAAGTAGCATGGGCGGCGACCTGCGAGACGTCGGAGTTGCAACTTCTGACCATGCTCATGCAGCCGTGGGGTGCTTACATGTACTCGTACGCGAGGTTCGCGAGCAATGCCTACGTGCGCACGAACGGCCATGCAGCAGTTCCCTGAAAGGAAGCAGTGCGAAGCTCTTCTACAGCCTTTGGTGGTACACCAACAGGCACATTGCATGAATCTGCGTGCACAATGAGAGCGCTGGCGCCTCGAGGATACCATTGATCGAAGCACTTTGGGAGACGGACAGAATTACAGCATAAGGAGGCGCATTGACTTGAATTGTAGCGTTCAAGCAGCACGAAGGATACCCGCACAGGCGTTGCATATGAAGGCGCACATGGGCAGCACTTGCCGCGTGGAGTTGGAATGATCAGACATTCACTATGAGTATATTCTGCGATTGATTTCAGACATGTCTTGCTTGCTCTTTTCCTGCAAGGGTAGACTCCTTATGAAGAAGATTACGGCAGCACACGCAGAAGTATCGCGATGAATGAATAATGAAGTTCATGATCATGGTTTTCGGGAGATATCTCATCAGGTGTCTACATTGCCAGCTATATACATGCTATATTGGAGTGCATTGCTGCACTTTCTTTCATACTGTTCTGAAATCTGATTCGCGACCTCCCGAGAATTGCCGACTATTCTTGGCTTGCCGAAGTAGAACTACCTATCCGAACTAACGACTTCAACTTCAACCTCCAACATAGTTCTATCTACAAGATATAATTCAACGTCGAAAACCCATCCGACTTTTCATCTCTCTCATCCTCGACAAACTCTCACTCCATAAACTCTCCCTCGACAACCTCTCCATCTTATCCCAACAACAACAAAAACAAAAAACAACAACAATGTCTACACCCTGGTGGATCGTCGGAGCGCTCTCAGGAGCCAGTTCAGTAGCATTCGGTGCTTTTGGGGCTCATGGTAAGACCGAAGAAAAACCAAAACCACGAGAGCGACTTCTCACATTCTTATCTTGACAGGTCTCAAAAGTCGTGGTATCGCTCCGGAGAAAATCGCAAGTTGGCAAACTGCTGCTCATTATCAAGTACATACCTTACTTTCTCATCATCCCCACCTCGTTCCGAACAAAAAGATTTACAAGTCATCTTCTAAGGTATTCAAGGTAATTGCTCGAAATAGTTCGCTAACGACAGAACAAACCAGCTCATTCACTCTGTTGCTCTCCTAGTAGCAGAACAAGCCGCGCCGAAGAATGTTTGGGCGAAAGGACTGTTTACTGCGGGGATGATTGGATTTTCTGGTTCGATTTATGCGTTGGTTTTGAATAAGGAGTTGAAGTTTTTGGGACCTGTGACGCCGTTGGGCGGGCTTTGCTTGATTGGAGGCTGGTTGGCTTTGGCTTTTGGTTCGAGGGGGAGGGTTGTTCTGTCGTAATGAGAGAAAAAGAGGATTGTAAGTGGGCTGTCTCTGATGTGGAGACTTTCGTTGAGTCTTTGGGTGAGTTTCGTGGGGACTTTTAGTTGTGCACTTGCTGTTTGTAGTTTATGCTGATGCTCTTGACAGCCAGGCTTGCAGTAATGAGGCATCATTGAGCCTCGTAATGTGCAGTCAGACGTCGGAGCTGCTGTCTCTCAAGGTCTTCTCAATCCCGTGCCCTTGTGCCTGTAGATGTGCTGCCGCAGACTCCAGCTCCAGTGACCTGCGAGTCGCTGCTACGGGCATGCGTTCGGCAGGCATGCTGATCACCAATGCTGTGCGTCTAAAGTTCGATCTTGGTCAATGGAACAATTCCGCTCATATGAGCGACACAGAGTATGGCCCAACAAGAGGGAGAGTGGGTGTTATCGCATATATGACTGCCACGCGCACTTTCACAGGCTACAGTTGAGCTCACTGGCGACTGCTCTGCCGTTTTCCGTTGAGGACATTGCAACGAGTACATTATGAGTGAAACGGTCGGCCGGGCTTACATGTTAGATCGGTACAAGGAAGTCATGAGGTGCTCACCAGTCATTCAGGTCAATACGCCTTCCTCGTCGCGCTTTCGTACCTTCTCTCGATCATTTCGTCGATGCTATTCGATGTCAGGAAGCACTGATTTGCAGCAGACTGTAACTTACGACATCGATGGCTTCCGGCGCGTCGACCAGACTTCGTCATAATAGGAATCACGACGTCCACGATGCTGGTTTTGGCGTTATGTGCTGTTCCCATGGCAGGGCTTACACAGCATGCAAGCGAAACGTCAATGCGCAGTCTCGGTACAACCGATCTCCAGGCGCACAATGATACATCTTACAAGCGAGACGACAACCACAATGACGCCACCAGAAATTGGATGCCTTTCATGGGCATGGCAATGCAGCTGCCAGACGACAAGATCGATCTGCTGCCAGGTTCAGAAGAGAACAAACAGAAGCTTAGAGCTGCGAAGAGAGGCCTCCAGCTTCTATGCAAGATGCAGAGCAATGTCAAAGACCACTCGACAGCGTCATTATTCAAGCCTCACTCAGGCAAAAGTGCGGAAACAGTGCTCGACGACTATGGTTGGACGTCCACTGGCAACAAACCCGTTCCAACCATAGACGACTACGGATTAAGAGAAGCATTTATCGACCTCGACATAACAGCTACGCCAGAACCATGGACTCACAGCATCATTACCCATACAACAGAAACCTCATTCTACCCTCCAACATGGGCTTCATACGAGAGTCTCTTCAACTCGGAAGATGGTGTGCTAGTTGCGCTTGCAAACTGGAGTCCCGAATCCATGATCCAGAGGGAACGCCTACCGATTGAACCAGAGGATGTCGTACCACTTCGACGCTGGAGTGATGTATTTTTTCTGCATCGAGAAAAAGTCATGCTCGATCTGAACCAGAGCGCTTCCGTCAAGAGCCTCGAACATGTTTTTCAACATAATATCGTCAATGACAAAACAGAAGAGATTCTCAAAATGGTAACTGGGAAGAAGACTGCTGCAGAGGTGGGGAAGTGGCCTGGCATGAGCTTTGGTATCGAAGAACCCCAGGCTCTGGCTGCACTGGGTTGTCCGAATGGATATGGCTTGGCGTGGTTGTTGATTCAGCATAAAGAGACCTTGGGATCGAGGATGGTGGATCGGGTCAACATCTTTAACTGTGAGCGGTACATTGGAAGTGAAAATGGAGTGTGGTGTCTCTACCTACACACTACTGATAGTCCCTAAGGGCGGAAGCCCAGTGGAGTACCCACTCACAATTATTGATCGCATTTCCGACATCAACATCTTTATATCGACTGCCCGTGGGTGGGTAGACTTATCCAGCCAGGGTCATGGAGACCTTTTTGGGAGTTTGATGTTCAGGAGCAGTGCACACTGTGTGTAGGAAGTGTCAGATTTCTGTAAAAGAAACAGTATTATATTTGAACAGGAAGAGAAACAGCTCCGGCATAAGCCTCCTGGTTACACTCCACCGGACACTGTAAGAGCTCGCATTGTAATCCATACATGTATCCTTCACTAAAGTAGGATTAAAAAAGAAAACAGCATACAACCTGATCCCAGAGTCTTCTTCACATGAGAAAATATATCGCACTCCCTCACTTCGTCAACGCTTCTATACAACCTGGTAAACCGTGAATTGCCTCCTCCAAGGTCTGTACGGCTTGCTCGGCGAATTTATTGCCACTCTCGACTCGCTTGTTGACAATAGCTAGAGTAGCTTCGCTGGCCTCCTCAGCCGCTTGTCGCCAGTCTCTGCCTTGAGGCGCACCTCTCCGGTGCTCTGGCTGCACCAGATGGCTTTCATCTGCCAATCTGGTGAGGATTTCTTGTGTTTGAGCTTCCGCAAATGCTATCTGGCGCCTCATGTGGCCGCTTTGCTGTAAGAGTGCTTGCTCCGATTGCTTGTTCGAACACAGTCGCGAGAGGTAGGGTAATATGAGTTCGGCTGTAGTGGGGAGAGAGGCTTCGGTTTCGGGGGTTGTGGCGCTTGTTGCACGACGCAATGCATCTGGTGAGGATGATGTGCTCGAGTCTTCTCTTTCCTGGTGTGATACAATTCTCAAAAGTCGTTGTCGCGAGTCGAGGTACTGCTCGTAGAGAGTTTCGATGTCGCTCGAGGAAAACCTGGTTTCTTCGCCTGCAGAGTGGTCGGCGGCAGAATAGGTACTGCTACTGCCGTCTTTCGTACTATCGACATCGCTGATCATGGCGAGTTGGTTCTCCATCCATGATGTGAGCTCACTATGCGTCTTCTGGAGTGCTTTGAGATCGGCGTGTGGGTCGATATCACCATCGGCAATACCATTTGCTTGTGCCGAAAGTTCCTCATGCTCCTCGAGTTCACGCTTTGTGGACAGAATTGCTTTCTTCAAACGTGTCAGGTCATAGTCTGATTCCAGTTCGCGGTCTGCATATCCTGATGTGGAAGGTGGGTGAGGCAGTTCTCCCACTTCGCGCTTCGCCACCTTGTCGAACGATTCTGATACGATGTCGCCGCCAGCGGCGGTAATTTTGGCCAAGGTCTTCTCTACTATGGCTAGCTTGCGTCGCCTCTCTCGTTGCCGAATTAGTGGTAAGTAGCTTTCAGTCAGGAAAGCCGTGTTGCCTTGCGCTACAGGTATGGTTTCGCTCCGCGACAGCTGCTCCAGTTCTGTTTTGAGGGCATCGTATCTCTCCTGGGCGACCCTATGTGCTTGTAAAGCTTGCAGATATGCCTTCCTGACGCCAGTGAAACCACCGGGCTCGGGTGTCTCAGAGTAGGATTCTCGAGCCGTGTCCAAAGCTGAGACAGGAAAGCTCGCCTGGAGTCTTCGTCGGACATTCTCGACTTCTTGCCGGGTTTTGATGTAAGGCTGAAGAGCCTCAGCTACCTCTTTTGGCAGCGGGCGGCCTTCCAAGACATCGGCCATCTTCTACTAGGCTTTCCTCCTCCCTTTCCGCATGAGTGCGTCCCTACTCCCTATGTTCCTTCATTTCGCATTCGAAGCCTGTTGTCAATTGTTTGATTAATGGCGAAGGAGGCAGATGTGCTATCCTTGGCGCGAATCAAAGTTCCATGACTAAGCACCCAAGACGACATGCTGCGCGACGAAGTTCCAACATTGTCTACGTGAAAACAAATGACCGGCGCACTACTTGATCTAAAAGTGACTGTATCAATCGACATTGTCACTCTTCTTAGCAATGGCCCTCAATCTCACATAGCCCAGCCACTGACACCCATCCTCCCTCGTAACAACACTTTCAGCCAGGTCATGAATCTCATTCAGGACCACCGCTCGTTTCTCCTCCGGCACAGCTTCCAGAAACTCAGCACACATCAATTTAACCCAGCCCTCCAGACCTCCACTACCATCAGCTTGCTTAGGGGTAAGCTTCGAAGGACGATATTCAATCTCGCATTTCTCCACCTCAAACCCAGCACCTTGCAACAGCTTGGTCATTTCGTCCACAGATGGAAAATACCAAGGACTCGCATCTCGCGCCTCTTGTAGAGGAACTCCTCCTTGATGTACCAGAGCTGCAATAGCTGCAGTTTGAATCTCAGCTACATTCCCCGCACCTCCCATTTCGAACACAAACGATCCACCAGGCTTCAATGCTGTAAACACATTCGCAAAGAATCCTTGCCGGACCTCGGGTTTTCGTAAGATCCAATGCATGGCCGCATTGGAGAAAGCTTTGTCCCAAATTCCGCTGCCGATTTCCCGACAAGTCTCCAGCTTAGTGGCATCGTGGAGAGCGAAGGTAATGTTGCCAAAACCGTCTTTCAGATAGCGTTCGTTTGCGGTTCTGATGAAGGATGGTGAGGCATCGACGCCCAGGACTTGGCCTTCTGTTGTTGCTTCGGCGATCTTAGCCGTTAGTTCGCCGTCACCACAGCCTATGTCTAGTACGTTGTCTGTTTTCTGGGGATTGAGGTATGAGAAGACTGTGGTGGTGAGCTTTGGTACGAAGCCGGCTGCTGAATTGTATGCTTCCGATGACCAGTGGTCTTCACGTTCCGTGTTGGACATCTCGAGTGCCTAGTACATATGGGGTTCGCTAGATAGGCTGCAATGAAGTAGTGAGTAATATTTCAATATAGCAAACTATTTACCTATGTAGGTATGCTCAACGTTCTGCACGTGGCAGTTTACGTGATTGATGTTGGCAGCAATATGTATGGTTGTAGCTCGACGCCGACATCGGCGACGCTCAATGCCCGGTACAAGAAGCATCATCGACACATTTCCGCATGTGTCGCACACCTGTGTACATGGACATGTCATTATTATGGGCAGTAAACGTAGATTCAATAAAAGTCCGCAGCTGTCACCACTCGATGAGTAGGACAGCGATGCCCAGATTGATCAGCAGTCGCCCCCAGCGGGCGTTAGGAGCCGCCAGTGGTAGACGTGTTTGGCAGACGCCGCCAAAACAGTCGGTGAACTGCAAGGAGGATCAGGATAAGGAGGAAACTGTTGGCGGCAATGGGTCTCATCTATATAAATAAATGTCGATGTTGGACCACCGCCAGCTCATTATTTTCGATGCTGCTGTTATCCCCTCCCACATGAACCTCACCTCGCCCGCCACACCTCGTCACACCTCGGCGCAGGCACAGGGACAGACGACCGCACCAGGGCTACCTTAGCTCTTACTCGACCATTCCCCTCCTGCTTCGTAGACGTGTTCTCGTCTGCAACGTGTACTGTTACTCTACTCTACTTCTCGGTACAAAGTCCATTTCCCAGTCTCCCAAGACCACCCCGCAGCAATGTCAAAACACGGATTCGCCCCATTGAAGAACGACCTTCTGCTCCGCACCGCGCGTGGTGAAAAGGTCGAGCGCCCTCCAATATGGGTCATGCGTCAAGCAGGTCGCTACCTCCCCGAGTACCACCGCGAAAAGGGCACAAATGACTTCTTCGAATGTTGCAGAAGCCCCGAAATCGCCTCGAACCTGACCTTACAACCTATTGACCGTTTTGAGGGACTCATAGATGGCGCCATCATTTTCTCAGATATTCTGGTGATACCGCAAGCAATGGGCATGGAAGTCATTATGCTTCCCGAGAAGGGACCGCACTTTCCTAGCCCTCTGCAGAGCCCGGACGACGAGCAATTCAAGGAGGTCATGGAGCGGGATGTGGATGTGGTGAAAGAGCTGGGATATGTCTACGATGCTATCACTTTGACGAGGAAGAAGCTGGACGGGCGAGTTCCATTGTATGGATTCTGTGGAGCGCCTTTCACATTATTGTGCTACATGGTTGAAGGTGGTGGTACAAAGGTCTTCAGACAGACTAAGACTTGGATCTACAAATATCATGAAGCCGCCAAGCAGTTGTTGCAGAAGATTGCGGAACTATGTGTGGAGTATCTGGCGCATCAGGTCGTGGCTGGAGCGCAGATTGTACAGGTATTCGATTCCTGGGCTGGAGAATTGAGTCCCGCGACCTTCAAGGAGTTTTCGCTGCCTTATCTGGAGTGGATTGCCGATCATCTACCTAAGAGAGTACAGGAGCTTGGAGAGGAAGTCGTACCAATGGTTGTGTTTGCTAAAGGAGCCTGGTATGCACTTGACAGGCTTTGCCAGACCAAGTACGATGTGGTGGGACTGGATTGGTTGCACGATCCCAAAGAGGCTTATGCCATTGCGCAGAAGCATGGAAAGGTGCTGCAGGGCAACGCAGATCCTGGTGTGCTATATGGTGGACACGAGGCCATCACGAAAGTCGTCGAAGAGATGGTATCGGGCTTTGGAGGTGGAAAACAAGGCTGGATCGCCAATCTTGGCCACGGTTTGTGCAATTCGTATGCAACTGTGAAGTCCAAGTTACTGATTTACTTTTAGGCATTACCCCTTGGGTCAACCCAGACGACCTCAAGTTCTACTTCCAGGAGATCCACAGATTATCAGGTAGCTCATCATGACTTACCACCAGTGCTCATGCTGAAATGCGCATGCCAACTACAAAGTTATAGGTGTACACCAGGATGAAAAGACTCCGAAGGTCGTCGATATCAAGGCAGCAGAGCAGAAGATGCATGAACGAAACATCTTGCATAGCGACTGGTAGCAGCAGCCACAACCCGCCCGATCTCTGAACAAGTAGACTATAGATGCCGATGGGGATATGGAGCTGTCATGGAGGTCAGATTTTGCTACAAGCATGGCAGCAAGGTATGCTTCTGGATGGCTTGTAGCGATGTGATGAGAAGAGATGAAGAGATCGCATACGCGATCGGCATGCACGATTTTGTAAGCAGTATACGCACGATACAAGCTTGTCACCGGCGGTCTCCAGGCTGCAGTTCGAACATGTACAGACCTACTTGTCCTCACCAATATCTTCATACCTACATTCACATTGTCCTGTCAGCCATCAATCGCTCATATACGGTAGTATATCAGCCTCGCATAATCACCCACCAGTCTTCAGGATGCGCCTTGATAAAGTCCTTCATCAATTGCTCTGCCTCTGCATTCTTGAGGTTGACGACTTCAATGCCATTCCTTCTGAGGTGCTCTTCACCTCCAACAAAGGTATTATTCTCACCCATGACCACACGTGAGACTTTGTAGAGAATACAGGCTCCGGTGCACATATCACATGGGCTCAGGGTAGTGTACATTGTGGAACCTCTATACGCAGAGGCGGGGAGTCTGCCGGCATTTTCGAGCGCGGATATTTCGCCCTGGGAAGATATCAGACAGGAAACATTGAAACAAAATATAGAGTACCTTAGATATGTTATCAACGTACATGCAGGATTGCACTGCTCTTCTGCACTCTCATGTTATGTCCTCTACCCAGAATTTTGCCATCTGCGGCTACGAGACAGGCTCCAATGGGTACGCCACCTTCTGCGAAACTCTTCTTGGCTTCTTCCAAGGCAGCTATGAAGCCCGCATCGTTGGCGGACATTTTCTCAAGACGATGTGTAGTTAGAAGTGAGGTTCGTGATGGTCGGCGCGGAAGGCCAAGAGAATGGGTCAAGTGTGGAGGAAGCCGAAAAGCAGCGAGATCGGCATAGAAGCCCGTGAAACCAAGTTGTCGCTCCGTCATGCTGAAGCTGCGCGCGACATGTTCTGACCTCCTAATCCATATCCGATGCAGATGTAGTCGACAGACTGCAATCTGTTCATCGACCATCTCTTCTCGTACCTGTCTAATTACAGTGTCACTCATTTCGCAGCCCTCTAAAGCGCCTTGCGACACCAGAGAAACACCCGCGCGCAAACCTCCATACGCGCGAGCTGCAATTCCAGCCTCGTGCTCCATACATCTACAAAGACACCATACCTACCCATACGCTCGTCGCTCAGATGCGCCTACCCGAGACACGCTCTGAATACCGCTAGAACTGCCGCGATTCCAATCTTGGAGAGCGCATACCGTACACAAGATGGATTCAGGCCCTCACCGCAGCTGGCCGCCGCCGCACCAGCCAGGCGGGAGTGGACATGCGAACGACAACAATCAGCATCAGGGCCATTCGCAGCCTCCGCGACCCGGTCCACCTTTTGGGTAAGCTATGCCCATACCTGCTATGCCATCTGGTGCTCTTCGTTCCGCCATGGCTTCGCCAGCTGCGCCAAAAGAGAAGAGCAAGCCAGCCAACACCTTGCTTGACCCTTCACTCTTGCCCCTTCCTACCTCACCACGCTGCGATATAACACTGACACCGGTGTGTTTCCGCAGACCCGGCACGCCGCAGCATAACCCACAGCAATCTCCGCCTCACGCGCCTAGTGCCCTGCCGCCGCCTGGAGGTCCTTTCGCCAATTTTCACTCTGCACCACATTCGCTCGCCAGCCTTGCTGGTCTCAGCCAGCAATCGCCGAGACAACCACCTACGCAGGCGCATCGTTCCGACGAGCGTCAACCACAGCCACCCCAGGGTCCGGGCTTTGCGCTCCCAGGCCTCGGCCAAGTGACTGGCCAGCCCAGCGTGGCAGAACAGCGCGATCGTGAAAGAGCGCGGGAAGCTGAGCATATCCAGATCAAAGAGGAAGAGGGCCGTAGACATCGCGAGATAGACCGACAGCGTATGGAGCAGGCTCCGTTACATCAGTCTCAACAAGGTCCTCCACCTCATCTGCATCAGCCGGTCGCCCTTCCACCTCGCACGATTCATGGCCCCAATGGTTTGCTGGGCAACCCGAACATCGTAGGCCACGCAACGCAGCAGCATCCCCAGCTCGGCGCCCCTCAAGGACCACCAAATGTGTTTGGTGGAGGTCCCGTGCAGCAAAGCCAGCCTCCACCTCCTCAGCAGATGCCGCCAGGCCTTCTGGCACCATATGGTCCTGGCGCGCAGGCACCGCAACCACAACAACAGATGGCGCAAGGACAGCAGGGCCAGGGTCAGGGCCAGCAGCCGATTCTGAATGACGCATTGAGCTATCTGGACCAAGTCAAGGTGCAATTTGCAGACCATCCCGACGTGTACAATCGCTTCCTCGATATTATGAAGGACTTCAAGAGCGGTGCAATCGATACACCTGGCGTAATTGGTAGAGTGAGCACACTCTTTGCGGGCAATCCAGAGCTCATTCAAGGCTTCAACACCTTTCTGCCGCCAGGGTATAGAATCGAATGTGGAGCTGACAATGATCCGAACTCTATTCGTGTCACAACTCCGATGGGCACGACGGTGCAAGCCATGCCACGAGCGCCTAGCAGGAATGGAGTGACGGACGGCCATAGACCTGGAGATGGAACTTTCACACCTCAGCCCGGCACTGCACAAATGGCATTTTCTCCTAGTGGTAGACCGGTAGGTCCAGTCGCACCGGGCCACCAGAACTTGTCGCCAGCAGAGACCGCCGCGCGAAGACAAGCTCACGAAGACCTTGTCACCGCGCACACTAGAGATCAGCGCGGTATGCAGTCTTTGGGCAATGCGGCAAGCGTGACTGCAGCAGGTGCACTGGCCGGGCTTCCTGCTGGTATTTCGCCTCGTGCTACACCTCTACCGATGCAAAGCGCGGAAGCGATCGCCGTTGATGCATCTGGGATGGAGAAACGTGGACCGGTTGAGTTTAATCATGCGATCAGTTATGTGAACAAGATCAAGGTACGATTCGGTGGCTGCCGCTGCCCTTATTTGGGGCAATCTCGCTCGACTTACTGACTGCCTTGTAGAACCGGTTCAGCTCGCAGCCCGACATTTACAAACAGTTCTTGGAGATTCTGCAGACTTATCAACGTGAATCGAAGCCGATTCAGGACGTGTACAGCCAGGTTACTCATCTCTTCAAGGGGGCTAAGGACCTCCTTGAAGATTTTAAGCAATTTCTACCTGAGTCTGCAGCTCAAGCCAAAGCCGCAGAGCGAGCCCGAGCGCACGCAGAGGCAGCGCAACTGTCGGACATGCGGAGTACTGCTGGCGATGGGATGTACAACAGCCCTGTCATCTCGCGCGAGATGGGTACACCTGCTCACAGCCGTGGACTGCCACCAGTCGGTAATTTCGCACCTACTCCAGCTTCGAAGGACAACAAGCGCAAGCGGCAAGGCACTGGTCCACCGGATAACATGCCTGGCCCGGCAGGACCGGTTAAACCACAATACATGGCTGGGCCTCCCGGAAAGCGCTCGAAGACGAACAACGTTGTTGCGAAGAACGAACAGCCTCCCACGTCCCCGACTCTCATTCCTTCGCTACCTGCGCCTCTTCCCCCCACGACCACCTCTGCGGCCACTAGCGATGAGATGGCGTTCTTTGACAAAGCGAAGAAGGCGATTGGTAACAAAAACGTTTACAACGAGTTCCTCAAGCTTTGCAATCTCTTTACCCAGGATCTGATCGACCGCGGAATGCTCCTTTATCGGGTAGAGTCTTTTATTGGCGGCAATCAAGACCTGCTGAATTGGTTTAAGAACTGGATTGGGCACGACGAGCGCGATCAGATCATCGAGAATAGACCTCGAGTCGCGCCTGGCAGAGTGATGCTGAGCAACTGTCGAGGGCTGGGACCGAGCTACCGTCTGCTACCGAAAAGAGAGCGCCAGAAGCTATGCAGTGGCCGCGACGAGCTCTGCAACGCGGTGCTGAATGACGAGTGGGCTTCGCATCCAACCTGGGCGTCTGAGGACAGTGGATTCATCGCACACCGCAAAAACGTACACGAAGAGGGTCTTCATAGGATAGAAGAAGAGCGACACGACTATGACTTTAACATCGAGGCTGCATCGCGCACTATTCAACTTCTCGAGCCCATTGCGACACAACTTAGAAGACGGTCAGACGCAGAGCAAAGAGCATACCAGTTACCAGAGGGACTTGGAGGTCAGAGCAACACTATCTACAAGCGCGTCATCTACAAGCTGTATGGTCGTGAGAAGGGCATTGAGGTCATTGAAAATCTCAGGGACCGCCCATATCAGGTTATTCCTATTCTACTGAACCGCGTTAAGGAGCGCCTTGAGACCTGGAAGATGGGTCAACGCGAGTGGGAAAAGGTCTGGCGCGAGCAAACACAAAAGATGTTCTGGAAGTCGCTGGACCATCAAGCTGTACAGGCGAAAAACACAGACCGCCGTGCATTCCAGTCGAAAACACTGCAAAGTGAAATCATGCTGCGATATGAGGAGATGAAACGCGCAGGGTTTTCCAACCCGTCACTTCTGCGCCAGCCTCAGTTGGAATACACCGTCGATGACGAGGACGTACTTGCGGATGTCACGCATCTTGTGCTCACGCACGTTCGCACGTCGATGGACACTGACCACCCAAGATTGGCTAAATTCATCGAGGACTTTGTGCCACTGTTCTTCGGCATTGATTCGACTAGATTCCAGTCACTCTTACAGAACAGGAGGAGTGACGAGCTCGACGATGACCTGCCTTCTGCTGGGGACGATGCGGCATCTGTTGGCTCGCGCAAGGGTACCGGTAAGAACGGTGGTCTTCTGCGTGCTGCGTTGGACCCTGGTAGCCGCGGGCGGAAGCTTACAGGACAAGACCGGGAGGGCAGTCAGGCATCGAACAGCCGTGCTTCATCGCCTGAGGCCGGGTCCAACGCTGACCCCGAAGACATGGCCATCGATAGCACAGAGATGCCAGACATCAAAGAAGCCAGTACCACCCGTTGGCTGGAGCACCCTCTCGAGGGCAATCCCTCCGTGGATTGCAAGAACGTCAACCCACTCCAGCCACAGCTGCGAAGCCTGTATCGATGCTGGGCCAACGGTACTTTGTACTGCTTCGTCAGACTGTTCGTCATGCTGTACGAGCGCTTGTACAAACTAAAGTGCGCAGAGTCGTCCGTTCGGAAAAACGTGAAGGACGCCGGCACCGCACGACCGGCCGCTGAACTCGGTCTCATCGACAAAATGCCGAGTGACTTCTTCCCCGACATTTCTGACAATGCTTCTTACTATAGCCAAATGATAGTGAAGTTCGAGGATGTGCTCAACGGCACCATCGAGTTCGCGGAGGTCGAGGAAGCACTCCGCCGCTTCTACTTACAATCAGGATACCCTCTCTATCCGTTCGAGAAGCTTGTGGCCACCTTGGCCAAGGATGCTACCCTGGTTATGAATGGTGATAGTAAAGACAAGTCTGCCGAAATATTCACGCTCTACAAAAAAGACAGGCTCAAGGAGCACAGCACGGCACAACAGCAGAACGACTATCGCAAGGCATTTGAGAAGCTGATCAAGGACAATGACCTGTATCGCATTGACTTCGTAAGTCGAAGACAAGACAAGCATGACTTATCGATACTGACCGCCGAGCAGGACCAAAAGACATCACGGTTGGCATTCTTCGTATCCAAGCGCGAAGATTCGATTGCCGACGATGGTCTTTCAGCTCTGGATCGCGAGCAGAAGTGGCGCTACTACATCGCGTCCTATACCTCCACAGACCCCACGATCGATGTCGATCACAGTGCTATGGATATGCCATTCCTCGTCAGTAATATGAAGACTTCTGGAGCAGATTCATTAGCCGAACCGTTCCCGGCGACCACGAACAACGAATTGAACTCCGTCCAGGCGCGGTTCCTGGACGTGAAGAATGAAGAGAGACTGGAACTTCGAGTTGCAGTTAACAGTTACAAGACTTTCTTCACAGCAAACACGTATGAAAGCTTTCATGCCGACCTTCGCCGACGGCAAGGTGGGAAGGAAGGAGTGAAGCTAGGACAACAAACGAGGTATCATAGAGAGGAACTCGTAAAGGACCGCTACGAGATGAACAATAGTAGCATGAAAGATCTCAGCAAGGAGAATGTGGAAATGAAGAACTCTGCTTTCACCAAATTGGTTGAGAGTGGCGAGTTGGAGACAGGTGGCACGGAGGCCATGCATCAGAACGGAGATGTCGAGATGGATGATTAGTATTCATTCATACGTTGTGTATGATGGCGTGCTAGGGCATGACGAAAATTGCATGGGCGTGGTTTGATTGGGGAGCGTATATATGCGCTTCGGGATAGCATATCTCTCTCTGACTCTGGCGTTTTGCGGAAATAATTCAGCCGGTCTTCGTGGACGCATGGTTCTCGACGAGATATGGGTGTGTACCTTTAGCTTTGTTTGTTCGGTTTGTATGGATAACAGTCTTTAATTTTTTTTATATTTCAGTTTGCATTCGCCTGTCGGTTATGTATCTCACAATCACATGTCAAAGTACCTAGGGCAACATGTACAGTAGCTGCGGCCTTATCTCTTCCGCAATATGCCTTTACCAGCATATGCTCTGAGTCTGCCAATACTGTACTAGTGACAACCCAGCGTCGTCGTTATCAGTTCTCACTCTCACTCTCACTCCCTCTCTCTCTCTCGGGAAGGGGCGCTGCGGCGCTGCGCTGTGAAGATAAGGAAGAAGTCAATTATGTCAAAGTCTTGAAGAACCTAGAACTTTAAAGTACGAGAATCGATAATAATCATGGTCGGCAGTAAGATACTTCACAGTCTGGGTGCTGTCCGTGATAATAATGTGACGATGTAACGATGTGTACAGTATACGTCCCGGTATATCTCGAACCGAGGTATGTAGGTGAGAACTACTACATACCTTATGAAGGGACGAAGGTTAAGGTAGGTTAGGTTACCCCATACTTGTTTCTCCGCACTCCGCAAACTTTTTGATGTTGCTGCAGAGGAGAATCGAGACGCAGAGTAGAGACTTTTGTTCGTGCTGCTGCCGCTGCTTCTGATTAGTCGGATATACCTGCCTGCCATCGGGTGGCTTGCCGAGGGAGTGCTGTGGCTTGCAGTTGGTTTAGAGTCTTGTGAGAGATAAGAGATCATCACACTAGTTCTGGACTTCTCATAGGTATGTAGGTAGGTATACACCATACATGTATGATCATATGCACGTCTTCCTTCTGTGACAGTGAGATGACACTCCAATGAACTCTTGGGGGCTTGCACGTTTCATCAACAGCAACAGCCAACCTCGCCTGTCCTCGCCTTCCTCCCCTTCCGCCCCCCCTGAGTCGAGCAAGCCCCAATATCCATTTATAGTGAGTTGGTCTTCTTGTGACAAGACGTCCACGGGTGCCGTGCATACAGTTATTCACATGCTGAACTCAAATCGTATCATGGTACCAGGGAGGGACAGTCGGCCACAAGACAGCCACAAGTGGACGGATAAGGTCGAGCCTTTCTTTCTTATCGCGTGCTTTTGGGGTCGGATCTTGTGCTGCTCCCCTCTCTCTTTTGTCTCTGTATCTCGGTTTCTCGGTTTCTCGGCATCTCGCTCTCTTCTCCACAATCGAATGAATTCCCCGACGAGGAAGGTTTGGCTTTTTTTTGTGCATATGGAACTACATCGTGCATGTTACATACTTGTTATATACATGTACATACATAAGGTATTATTGGAGAGACTCGAGTCACTCGACGCTGTGCCCCCTTTGAGGAAGAGGCTTCTAATACATCATCAGCATCACCGATGACTGGCCTCAAAAATTATGAACGGGGCATTGCCACATTGAGGCCTCGCGTAAAAGACCGAAGCATAACCGTTGAAACCTACATACTACTTTACTGTACCGGGGTCTACCGCTGGACAGAACGGGCAGTGACGTTGACATTTTTATTGTTATTCCTCATCGGCAACTGTGAGCGGAAGGAAGGAAGGGAGGAAGGGGGGATCATTGATCAGGGAAGGAAGGAGCTGATGCTTGGAAGCTTCCCAAAATTTAAGCTTCGCAGACTAGGAGTGAAGTGGAGGCGGAGGATGGCGGGATTGCTCTGGCTCCACTCTTGTGGGGTTCATCACAGGCTTCCGATATATTTTCGTTGCTTTTCGAAAGTCAAAGCACACGTGCAATTGTGAATATGTTGCTCGGAGCTATCGATGCGCTGATGAGTGATGACATTTCATCGTTGCTCTCCAATTTGCGGATGCTACACGTAATCTCTTCTTCTCGTATTGGGTCTTGTCATCTATAATGAATGGATGACTGACTCCTGAGCTTTGTTCTGCGACTGTGCGGTAAACTGCGGTGCGACGCGACCTCGGCAGTTAGGAGGCGTATAAGCGGGAGTGGATTCGCAGCATTCATTCTTTCAGTAGTACTAGGCAGAGGCATTGCGTGATTACCTTATGGTCATTAATTGACATTTCAGTACATACATGTATCCAGTATTAGTTAGAGTGGTCCTAGTAGATATACGGTGACCGGTCGTATTTCGCAGATAACTTGGTGTGTGTTGTGTGTGTATCACCACAATTTCACAAGCGACCTCGTCCGGCACAGGTGACCTCAGCGGTCTCAGCTTCTCCATACACATTATTGCAACCCCCATGCAACCATTCTCCACACCACCATGATCCGCTCGGCCAAACAATTGAAGAAGAAAGTGTTACTGTGTCACCACCTAATTCAGAAAGATGAGCACCTTCACGATGGAGGTCACAGGTGTAGTATTTCTCCGTATCAATTTAGCCGGTGCGTGATCATTATCTCTTACGGTCATACCTCAGCATGGAAAGAAAAAATTGGGGTGATCGCCTACTGTACCGTCTGTACGATGATGATGACAATCACGCCAGCATAGCCTGCAGCCGCGTCACAGCATAGTTCGAGAATCCGGCTCCAGAGGCCTGGGTCGGTATACCGCATTGCAGCAGCCATATATTCTGGAGATCGAAGTGCCGCGATTTTTCAGTTGAGCATAGCTCGTGCCTGTGCTTCTATCTTCGTATCTCCTGCACTGCCCGTATGACATCGTATTAAATGGATTGCCATTTTCTGTTAATGCAAATAAGCAGTTGGTTTTCATACAGGGTGTTGTATAAGAGACATGCATGCGGAGAGCACCGCTGTTCAATCATTGTATCAAACGTGGTCCGTAAGCTATCGAGCAATAATTGAAGGATCGCCAGTTCTGCACTTCTGTGACTGGCAAGCCCTGTCTGACGGCTTCGGGTGGGCTCCCCGTATGCAGTAGTAGTATGTGGACGAAGACCACTGGAAGCCTGCCAGAAGTCCCCAGACGATAGCTTGCCACGCCATCCCGTGGAGGCGTTCCTGGCGTCAGCTCACATGCACAAGATCCCAGGCACATGCGCCTTTCAACATCTTCTTATCGTGAATCCCTGTCTGGCCACAAGCACGCCCTTGGGGATCAAATTTGGCCGCTGACTCTCGCCTCAGGAGTCAGTGATCTGAGAGTCCTCAGCAAATCATCTCCAATAGACTTAATTCACCAGGTTTCGACCCTTTGAGGAGTCGGCCACAGACTGTCTTGTCTCTTGGCAAATTGGGATGATTGGACTGGGTGCGACAGCCTCGTCAGATCAGCTCGTCGTGCGCGCGTCCTTGCTGTGCTGCTGCTGCTGTCTGTAGTTCTGATGAACCTTGAGAATGTCGTGAAGTCAGAGATGAAGAGAACGAAAAAACTCTGCAGGCGGTCGGAGAGGGGCCATTATTCTGTCTTTCATCATCGACGCTTTTCGTCAGCTCGGAATGCGCTGAAATGAGTACTCCGTAGTAGTCTGGCGCATTTTGAGACCCACTGAATAGTCGGTGTATCTCGGCCTGTCTCTCAGCCTTACGGGCAGTCTTGCGTGCGCAAGGGCGACACAGTGAGCCCATGCGCGGCCGCTCGCCCCCAAAGTCCCAAACAGGTCTGTCTTGAGCGAGTATCTGCCTTCAGATGCCGCCGCCGCCGCCTCCGCCAAGATCCCGCTCTGCCAGCAAGGCCGGAGAGAGCGGACAAAGAAGGGGACCAATCTGGGGATTCCCGCGGGGAGAACAGCACGCCTTGGTATTTCCAAGCATATCCACATCGGCCACGGCGGACCTGCAGAAGTGGCTTTTTTGGCCTCGTTTCCCTATCGTCCGAGACCACGATTCGTATGCCAGGCCGGAGTTCTGTCGAGCCATCCTTGCGCCCACCCCCACAAGACTGCGTTTTCTGGCACATCATCATCGCCGACGCTGTTCGGTCTCCCTTTCGCGCGCACTGCCTCCTGCCGTCTGCCTTCTGCCGTCTGTCTTCTCGTCGTTATTCTGCCTCTCGCGACCCCAGCGCCGCGTCCAGTCCAGCTACCAGCGTCCAGCGGTCACTCCTGCGTTCGACCTCCATCAGCACCATCACCCGCCTCTCGCCGCTCGCCTGTCGCCAAACTCACACTACACTACACTACCCGGGCCTCGCCAAAACGTCACCTCCTCCGCAGAGATCAGCGGTGCACGACATCGCCCATTTGCAGTGTGCGGGAGCCGTATAACATCTTGCGCCAGCCAAGCGAGGCTGCTATCCTCTTCACATGCTTAGCTCGCTGCTGAACCCGGAGCACCCTCAGGTTCAGCAACGTTCGCCCTCTGAGACGGCAACCCAAGACGCTACACTGCCTGCGCTGTCGTCAGCTGCGCCGACTAACGACAATACCACCACCACCTCCTCCAGCAGCACCACCACCACCACGCCGCCAACGAAAACATCCATGGCAGGCTCGACCATGACCATGCCCGCAGTGGCGCCCAGTATACAGAGTCAAGATGAACATCGCCCCGACTTGCCACGACCGTACAAGTGTCCACTGTGCGACAAGGCCTTTCACCGGCTTGAGCACCAGACGCGACACATCCGCACGCACACGGGCGAGAAGCCACACGCCTGCCAATTTCCAGGCTGCACGAAGCGCTTCAGCAGATCGGACGAGCTCACGCGGCATTCGCGTATCCACAACAATCCCAACTCGAGACGTGGCAATAAGCAGCATGTGGCAGCAGCGACAGCAGCCGCCGCGGCGATGCAGGCTGGCATGTACGACAACTCGACGCTCCAGCAGCTCAACCACCTGCAGCAGCTCAATCAGATGAACCAAATGCAGCAGCTCAGTCACATGAGCCAGCTGAGCCAGATCAACCAAGTGAACCAGATGAACCAGATGAACCAAATGAACCAAATGAACCAGATGCCCAACCAGCCTACTCACTTCAACACGCCAAACTATCTGCAGCAGAGTCCGCTGCACAATGGAATACAAACACCACCGATGATGCATCAACAGCCGCAGCCTCAAACGCAACCACAGCCGCAACCGCAACAGCAACAGCAGCCTCAGTCCCAGCACCACCCGCAACAGCATCAGTTACCGCCGCCCGTGAAACCAATCATGGCGCCTCCGGTACAGAAGGCTACTCAATCTGCTCCAAGCTCACAGCTGACTTCGCCCAATGTATCTCCACCACATGGCTATGTGTCCACGTATCACAGTACTCCTGGGTCATATATCACGCGCAACACAAGTGGCGATCTTAGTCCGGCGCAAGGAGGCAGCTTTCACTCAGGACCAGGCATTAATCTATTGGCCACAGCCGCGTCACAGGTCGAGCGTGAAAACAACGCACAAATCCCTAGTGCGCATCTCTCACTGCCAACCAGACATACGACTTATCACCACTCGTATAATACTGGACGCATGCCATCTTTATCGTCATATCACTACTCTTCAAATCCGACTTCACAGCCCATGTCAAGATCGCATTCGCACGACGAAGATGATCATCGGCCGCACAAGAAGTCACGCCCCGGTTCTCCGCAATCAACGGCGCCACCTTCGCCCTCTTTCTCCCATGCATCTGCATCTCCCACGCCTGACCACACCCCGCTCGCCACACCATCACACTCGCCTCGTTTACGGCCCCAGTACTTTCACAATGGTGTGCAGCTGCCAACCCTGCACCATCTTTCCTTGGCGCATCAGCCTCCACCAGCACTGGCGCCTGTGGAACCGTCAGCAGATGGACTCCAGCCGTACGTACCAGTCCAACACAGCGGTCTCAGGATCTCTGAAATCATGGAGGCTGGCGATGGTGCCCAGCGCAAATTACCTGTGCCTATGGTCGCTGCTAAAGACCAAACCTATCAGGTCCGAGACATCAAGGATATCTCGAACCCCAGCAGCGGCATCAACAGCGGAAACTCTAGCGCGGGACAAAGCGAAGCCGGCAACGATCTTGCCGAACGTCTCTAAACAAAAACGGCGACTACGGGCTGGTCCATCTGCCTGACAACTGAAATGGCTTGCACGATCTCGGACCTGCTCTCTGACGCTGCGTATATCTGGCCTAGTCAGGGTGGCCAGGACTCACAGACTGTTTGATCCATAATCCGCGGTGTCTGCGGTTTCACAGCACAACCCCAGTAGGATGATAGACGTGATCGTAATGACTGCTAGAGGCCACTGAAAATGGCCAAAGATAGAATTCTGATTAGATTTTTGAATTATGGCGCGGAGTTCTAGCGAAATAGATCGGACGGCGAACACGGCGGAGGCCAGAAAGATGCTGTCGCAAGACGAACTGGAGGTCAGATTGCGTCTGGATTACCTAGATTGAAATTGGTGCGTCACGATACCAACAGTCACAAGCGACTGGCTTTGAATGAGATTGCTCTACTCCACTACTACTACTTCTTTGGCGACTGTTCTTACTCATCCGCCTTACCGCTCGTAGATGGTGCACTTGACCGTGACACCAATGTCACCAAACACAAAAATGTCTCTGACTACCTTACCTTCGCGATCCCCGTGTGTGTGAGCCTTGTTTAGGCGGCCCACAGATCTCCACAAACTAGAATTAGTTCTACTGGGGGGGCCTAGAGGGGGAAGGAGGGAAGGAGCTTACTTACCTAGAGAGATCTCCACCAGGGATTATTATTTCTACACCTCACTTTCCCGAAGCTACTACTACACCACGCACAAAATAGGCATCTGCCTTTCTCTCTCTCCCTCTCTCTCTCTTCCCGATAGGTGTATGTACTACTATACTCTCTTGGGTGGGCTTGATCTCCTGTCTCTCTCTCTCTCTCTCGCCGTAATTTCGTTAACGTCGTCGGCAGTTTCTTTTTCTCTCTCTCAAAGTTGTTGTGCTGCGAATCGATCGAATATATAGTGATCGCTGATTACTTGGGTACTCGATTGATGAATGAATTCGCGATTCTCCGGGGGTTTTTCAGTTTCTTTTCTTCTTCTTTTTCTTCTTTTTTTCTTGTGCTACGAAGATGTATAGATAGATGTTTTGCAAAAGCCGACGGGAAAGATGGACAATAATAAGTAAAGGAGTCCTTTTATATGTTTAGTGTATAATTATCAGGTAAGGTACATACTGTTCTAGTTTCTAGTTTGCACCGTACTCTCTTTTCTTCTCTTCTCCTCTCCATTCTTTTCTTTTTCTCTATGCTACTCCCTATAGTTGTTTGTATAGATGTACTGTATACTATATACAGTACTAGCTAGTTATTTCTTTAGCCCTCAAGTCTTATTAAAGGCCGAATCCTAAGATACTAGATACGGTAGTATCGTATACACGGCAGAAATTCCTTGCCTGCTATACCGATATATTTAGATATCTAGGTTCTTTTCGATATCAATAAGGTGAACATAAAATATAGACGAAAGGTGTTGTTAGTGTTATTATTGGTTCCTAGAGGACTTTTCTGATAGTACATCTTGCCGGGATGTTCAGAAGATATTAGAAAACGCCGATGCTATAATGTCCATGTGGCCCCCTCTTCCCCCCCCTCTCTCTCTCCGCTAGCTTGTATTAGTATGCAAGGCGAGAAAAGTGTTAACGATATCGTCTGGCTGTCTGCTCTCTGATCTGGTCTACCTTCTGGTCTGATGATGCTGATCGAGCTGGAGTGACTGGCTGGGCTGGGCTGGCTGGGCTGACTAGGCTCAGCGAACCGCCCCGTGGAGCTGATGAGTAGTGTGACGAGTGCTACATGGATGGATGGATGTCTGTCTGCTGAGTAGCAAAGACTATTGGGATCAGCCTACACACCCACATATACACACGCACACACCACCCAGCTACGACTTAGGTACCTAGATAGGGCTCGTTGATCCTGTCGGGCCATCATCACATCATAGATCGAGGACCGAAGACCTCCGGACCGAAGTTTCACAAAACGTAACGTAGTCCTTTTATTATCATTGTGCCCTCATGATGAGGTACTGTAGATGGATGTCATGGATGTCTATGTGGCTAGGTATGTAGGTAGGTAGGCCTGCATATGCTTCTTGTGGAGAAGCGGGAGCAGCAGCGTGGGGTGAAAAATGCTTGAATATGCCCTGCCCTGTGATGAGGTACTGTATGTAGTGTGGTACGTGCTGTATCACATGCGGGTGGTGATGCATGATGAATCGATGATACTGTCGACATATACATCTACATGTGCATCTGCATGTACGGTAATAAGGCGTCTCTTGAGATGTGGCTGCTGCTGTGGAACTTGAAGTGGAGTGCAGCAGATAAGCTTGAAATCGGGCTGGTCGGAACGAATGACGACCGGCCAGAGACATCACCTGAGCAATGGAAGTTGTGGATATGTGGTTTGATATGTACTACATACTCTCACACGCCAGGTGGTGGGTATAATGCGCTAGCGATTGCAATTCGTCGTCAGTAGTGATCATCTCGGCCATTGCAGCTCTTTTCGTACAGTCATGTCATCTTGAAATATTCGTAGAACAATGTCGTCGTCTGCTCATCATTAAGAACAGTGGCCCCTCCCTCTTCATTTCTTTGCCCTCGGCGACTTCTTCGGCGTGCCCTCCAAGACCTTCCCGCCTGTCGTTTTCATTTCGGCAAGGGCAGACTGAGTCCATTTCTGCTTCTTAGCTACTGCCTCGTGGCGCTGCTCAATCTCACACTCGAAATCTTGCGTGAATTTTCGCTTCTGTTTCCGAGCGTCCTTCAACTTTTGTATAACTTCACTGAAGCGCTCAAGAAACCAATCTCCAGCATCCTCCCATTCACTCAAAGTTAAAGACTTGAAGAACTCGAGCTGAGGACTTGGCTGATGTGGCTGAGTCTTCAGCTTCATTATGCTTAGAAGCTTTTGATGAAGAGTGTCTGCCTGAAGCTCCTCTGGTAAATTTAGTGGTGCGGCGCGAGGGTCAAAGTCGAAAGATTGCGCTTTGATGTCTGCATAGCTTTTGCTGAACAAATCGGACTCAGCGTAGTCTATATCGCGACGCTCTTCTGGGTGGTAGTGCTCCTCAGAGTACTGATCTTCGGGTTGCTGGTCCTCAGCATGTTGCTCTTCCGGATATTGCTCGTCCATTTGGCCATAATCCTGACCGTTCCCAACGTTCAGGCAATGAAATTCCGAATACTGATGACCGGTCTGCTCTGGCACATCTGATGAGGGCGACTGCGGGTTCACGGTTGAGGTGTGGCTCTTGTGTACATTTCTCTCATGACCGGGCACTTGTGTAAAATGCAATGCATGTGGCACGGCATGCTGGTTGCTGATGTCGCCCAATGGCCGATGAGAGTCTTGACGAATGACACGATTGTCGGATTGGAGCACTACAACGTGCTTCTCGGAGGCTGGCAATTTCGATGCAGATTGTGTCTTAGCAGAGGCTCGCTGTACATTCGCGTGAGCTTGAGGCAAGTGCTGATTTACGACGTGGGGCTGTTGGCCTGGACCCCGCGGTGGAGGGATTTGGGCCAGGGGATTGCGTTGTGCTTGCGACACTGGCGTTGGGCCATGATGAACCTGTCTGTTGACTTTGGGTTGAGCAGCCGGAGCCGCCCCATATTGGAATCCTGCCCTAATATCACTCATGATATCTGCATGCGCCGGTTGGCTGGCGTGAGCCGGCGTATCGAGTCGCGGCACAGCTACGTTGGGTGCTGTCATGCCACCACGGGGGCCGGAGCCTCGCACGAGCATAGATCCCGTGGGTGCTTGCATGCCGCGAGCATGATTCTGTGATTGCTGCTGCACGTCGTGGACGTCCACTTCAGACGGCACTCCCGAGGTCGTAGCAGGATAGGAGTCACCAGTCATACGACGCTCCGTCACGCCTTTGGGGAAATGTGCGTTCTGGGTCTGTGCGTTGGCCTGGTTGACAGAGAGCTGTTGAAGCCCATTGTCATCTTCATCAGAGACATCCTCAGATCCCGATCCACTTCCGTCATCGGACTCTTCGTCTGCATGAGGTTCGACTTGGACCGGTACCTTCTTCGCTTTACCTTGCTTTGCGTCTTGCGTGCTTCCGGAAGCTGATGTACGATCAGCGTTGCTAGCATCTGTCGAAAACATGCCTTTGGGCGCAGATCTCATTCCTGACTGCGATCGTGTCATTCGCCCCGCGGGATCACCATCTCGCGCTGTGCGTGTGTTTGCCTGTGATTTGCCTTGAGCTGAAGTCGCCGGTGGCTGTACTTTCATACTCTGAATTTCCTGATCCGAGAACTTAGTTGGCTTGCGGTCGAGGGCCTTTGTATCACCAGCACCATCGACTTGGGCCATGCCATTCTGGCGACGGACGAAGTCCTGCACGCCCAGTGCAGTCGGGTGAGCCATCGCGGGACGAGCGAGTTGGTATCAAGTCGGCGGTGAACGGGAAACCGAGAAGTGATGTAGAGGTTGATGTCGTGGAAGCTCGCGACGCGGAAGGCACGCTAAGCGCGCGGAATCACGAGGAAGGGACGAGCATCCACATCCTTTCAACCGTCGGTGTCTATACCAGGCTGCGCAAGGCATCACTCTCTGACAGTAGATTGTGTCCCTGCTGACTGCTGAATTATCGCTTTCTCGTAGCTCTAGTACTACAGTAGTACTGTCGTGAACATGGCCGACATGGAGGACGTTTTGCGCGGCATCTTCGTCTTGCCAAATGAAGTAAGAAGCGTACTCACATACCCATATCGCCGAAGCACAGACTGACTGTACCTTATGTAGATACTCCTCAGCATCTTGAGCAGCTTTCCAACGAGGGAGCTGGTCCAGTTCTCGACCACCAATCGCCACTTTCACTGCCTCGTTGTACGATTGATGCAGCACAGACTGCAGCTCGCAGCAGCTCTTGATGGCTACACGATGTATCTGGAGTGCGGGCCTCCAGCAGCGAAATGGACTCTTCAGAAAGTTCTCTGCACCGGTCTGGGCACTGGTGGCATGCAAGAGTTGAGCACAGACATCGAGCGTGGTGATAGATGTGTTGGTATCATAAAACAAATGGGACAGTTGCGTACTAGATTCAGGCCCGTCACAAAAGAGCCCGACTGGCTCAGTCTGCCTCGACCGCATCCAGCAGGCGATATACCTGGGTCGCGGACATATGTGCCTGCAGAGGCCGCAGCTGCCAAGCTCGCAGATGCTGGGAATGCTGTGACTAGAGTCGTGAGCATTGATGCCGACTGCCTCTTCTCGCAGCTCGAGACAGTCGCCTTTCTCGGCAGACGTGAAGGCACTGCAGGCATCATGTGCGGCCTTGTCGATGTCTGTAGAGGGACCATTCGTGTATGGAGGAACTGGCTGTCTAAACAGTGTGAAAATAAGAGGTGGACAGATGGTGAACAGATTGCTATCATTCACGAGGATGGCGATGGTAATCGCATAGCTCGATCCGATAGCATTACTGGTGTAACAGACCCTCACAAAGATCCCAGTATCCTTTGGCTCAATACTGGCCGCGAGGACTATGGTATCAAGTTTCGGGTTAAAGAGCAGAAATGGAGACGGGACCAACCAATCTTAGCCAGCGAGTACGAGAGTCCCGTGAGCTATAACGTAGAGCTGGAAGGTAAGCTGAAGGCGCATGCGTCGAGAAGTGCCGTTCACTGATAAAGAGGCTTAGAGATTTTGGTCTCAACTGCTCGACTCCTATTGAACCTCGAGGACGCCCAGCATCGCGATGTGGAAGACTCTGGTCGTGCGCTCATATTCGGGTCCTATTCTGATTACGCTGCGTGATCGTATGATTCAAGTTGCTATAATCTTAATGCTATAATGGATTTCCGACAGCAATGCTTGTGAGTCGCAAGTTCACTCTCCAGGCGTCGCTGGTACTCTAGAAGCACACACCGCCAGCGCGTCCCAACGTCTTCTTGGGCATCATAACAGATCGCGTCCTGCAGACTGTACAGTTGAATACTGACCCGCCCATACAAAGCCGTAATGCCTGTACCAAGCTGGCTCCACATTGCGACAAGCATTGCCTCGGCCCCATCTGCACCGAAAACATTGATTATAAGGCGGTAGCTTTCAAGCTGTCCAAAGCTCTTCATCATCATCATCATCACCACAGCTCTCGAACAAAGCAACCACTGCCGTCCACAACACAACAAACGAATCCCATGTCTCCAGAACCACGCCGCATCGCGCAAATTGTGCATCTCAAGCGAGAGTCACTCCAAGCCTACAAAGAATGTCATAACGCTGTCTGGCCGGCTGTGCTACAGCAAATCAAGGACTGTAACATTGTCGACTATTCCATCTTCTTGGATGACCAGTCGATGACTTTGTTCGCCACGATGAAGTACGTCGGCGATGACTTTGACGCGGATATGGAGAAAATGAAAGCGAATCCGAAAGTGCGGGAATGGTGGTATGCTTTGTAACCATGCGAACGCATCCAACTCAGAACCACTGCTGACTTTTGTGTGCGTCTGGGACTGTAGGCAGATGACTGATGGTATGCAAGAAACTCTAGTGGATGGTGCTCAAGGTAGCACAGATCCCAAAGGATGGTAAAGTCTGACTATCGCAGCTTCTTAACACGAGCTAACATCAATTCGACAAAGGTGGAAACCATTAGAAGAAGTGTTTAGATTTGATTAAGTACGCCGATCAGTCTGAACCTGTCGCCCGAGCGCTACTGCCGCCATGCTAGGACATCGACTGGAGAGTCCCAGATTTCCACAGCTGCATCCCTTCCCAGCGCTTCCCCACTTGTCGGAGGCAGTCTCCATATCGTTATTCCAAAGCCACTCATCTTGAGGGAATTGACAAGAGGTCCCAATGTCAACCTTCAAACAACAAACCCGCGCTGTTCTAGTCCCATTATAGCCAGCTCCGCAAACCTCGCGAGTTACCTCGTCAGATGTGCTTCCCAGGCTGTTCAGTAGTAAGACAACCTCATTGTCGGTAGTCGGATTCGTCGACTTTGAGAACGGAATAAAGGCTCGATCGGTATCTGAAACATCGAGTAGAAGATCCAGCATCTGCGATACTAGTGCATCTGGCGGAGGGACAGGACAAATCTGCTGCGGTCCAGGCTCACCATGAGCCCCCATTCCAAGCTCTATCGTAGCAGGTGGTAGAATCTACAGGTCAGTCAATGTAGCATTCGGCAAAGCGACTCTGCAACACAAATTATCAGCAGCCTTCATAAAATCTAGCACACACACACTATCGAACGCAACTCCAGTAGTTCCCACATTCGCCGCCACATACTCCATCACCTCCGCAACTCGTTCCAACGACTCTCATCTTGCACACGCACTCTTCAACGCAACAAGATGTCCACCCTACCCTCTCCTCCCCACCTTCCCTCCCTTCTGCCTCCCCACCGCAACATCATCTCCCACCGCTTTGAACTAAAATTCATACCCCGCCGCCCGCGCCCTCGTAACAGCCCACCCGGGCAGTATTCAAGATATATCTCCAGTATAATTTCCCACAAACAACCAACGTTCCTTTCGCACTTTTCCTATTATCATCATCTATCCATCCATCCCCCCAACCCCACTGTTTTGTATTCTGGGTGGTGGTAGGAGAGGGTTTGGGGGTGGAGGTGTGTGTGAGGCCTGGTGAGGGCTTTCGTTGATGGCGTCGGGGAGAGAGCTTGGGTTATTGTTGTTGCTGTTGTTGCTGCTGGAGCTGCTGGAGGAGGAGGGAGGGAGGTTTTTCTGTTTCTGTGGTCATTGTGTTAAGTTTTCTTGGGGTTTGGAGGGCTGTATAAAGGAAGGAAGGCAGATTAGGATGATATATGAGAGAGTTGGATTCCCTACGATCTGATGACACGCTGCGCAGCATTTTCCCGCTGGACAGGTACTTATCACACGGTACTTGTGCGAGGGAACATGGCCAGATGGCAGATGGAGGAAGGTTGTGGAGGGGAGAGCTTGTCCTTCGCGTTATCCAAATTGGGTATAGCGGGCGCGCTTGCTCACTGCTAGGAGTGACTGAGTCATGTAGTAGTTGAATGTTTGTGCGTGGATAAATAATAAGCCTTACGATGCTGTGCCCTTGGGCTCCCTGCTAGATGCGCGATCACGAACCACTCGTATTCTATCCCACTCCTCCGCATCATCCCGCTCATCGACAGTGTTTGCTGTCAGCTCAGGAATATCCTCGTCCTCGTCTTCTTCTGGCAGAAGCAAGTTGAGTATCAGAGCCACGAAAGCTACCACAGCGAAACCCGTCTCCATAACAAGAGATATCGCATTGAAAAAGCCGGCGAGAGCGTGATTGTCACCAGTGTATGTGAAGACGTAGGAGAACTAGATTTGTGTTAGCTACCTAGTTCTAGGTAAGATATGCTCCATCCCACAGCACTATTCGAACTTACCCAAGTCGGTACCAATGTTGCGCCAAATCCTGGAGCCAGCGCAGCTGTCAGAATGAACCTATTCCGTCGGGTCCATGGCATCGTCGACATGATGCGGATACCAGCAACTGCGACTGCAGAAAACAAGAATGTGGTCATGCCGCCGAGTACCGGTGATGGGATGGCAACCAGAGCTGCAGCGAACTTGGCGAATATGCCCATGATGAGTAACCAGAAACAGCAAGCATAGCCAGCCTTGCGGTTGGCGCATCGAGTCAATGCGATCACACCATTGTTCTGAGCGAAGACGGACATAGGGGTGATCGTGCACAACCCAGCGAGGATGCCGTTAATACCGTCCGCTAACACGCCTCCTTGAATTCTGCTGTCGAACATTGGGCCATCAACTTGGAGCTTACTGACATCGCAGGTTGCTGTCACATCTCCGATCGTCTCCATGGTGAGCACGATATAGACCGCTAATAACGGTAGAACAATAGGTCCGTAGACCGACAAGGGAAACGTGTGCACCCAAATGAAGCTGGCAACAGGAGCTGCGTCGATGCCTGGAGTATGTTAGCACGTATTCAACATTGTAGTTCTGGCAATAAAGGAGCCCACCGGTTCGATCAAAGTAACCACAAGCTGCGGCAACAATGCAGCCAACTAGCAATCCAAGGACTACTGAGCAACTCTTCATGATGGGAGCGCCAAATCTTTCGCACATGATGATAGTCACAAAAACCAGAAATCCCAACCCAACAAACTCAGCGCTGCCCCATGGTAATGCGTGCGGAGCGCTAGTATTTGGGCAAAGCTGATAAATGCCACTTTCTGGCCTCGACATACAACTCCCTGTTCCGCCTGCCCAATTCTCCATGCCAGTCGTGATGAGTGCAACACCAATGAGCAGTACAGTAGGCCCAGTAACCAGGGGCGGGAATATCTTCTTCAACCATCGTGGAGGAATGAACGACATGAACACTTCCAGAAGTGCGCAAACACATTGTGTTCCCAGAATAGCTCCGTAGCCACGAGGACATGGTAATTGAGTTCCATCAGCCGCCGTGGGACAATACCCGCTTGCATACATTTGCGATAATGCTCCAGTAGCGACGGGAATCGTCGAAAAGGAGACTCCAACGACGGAGATCAAGCCAGTTCCTAAATAATACGGCGTCTTCCAGATATGAAAGCGAGTAATCTGGATGACCGATAGGCATGCACAAACAATGAGTGCCGTGCTGACGAGATAATTCTGCACCTCACCAGTCAAGTTGGCTGCTCCGGAAAGGATGATGGGAGGACTGATGATTCCTGCGAGCATTGCCAAAGCGTGCTGGAGTCCCAGAAGCAGTGCGAGGAAGACCGGCATGGTATCATTGAGGCCGAAGAAGGGGGCAGCAGATCGACGGCCGCGCTTCATGAAGGGAATGTTCGGCGTGAACAAGAACGCGTAGTCGTAATTGCCTATGAGGCCTTCTCTCGTCGTAAATGCCTTGATGAATCCTCTTCGACGATCGGACCATGTCTTCTTGGCGTCTGTCTCTGGCGTTATTGCGTCCGGGTGGTCATCTTTGACATAGTCTTCGGAGACCATCTTGTCCCAACTTCTGTCTTATTCCCAACAGCTACACGCAACGCAATCTTTGGTGAGACTTTGAGCTTATACACCACGTAACGACCCAATCGGGATGATATGGAATGTAACCTCAAAGAATAGAAGTCGTGCTGGCTCTAACGCATAGATTTGAAAGAAAGGACTTGCAAACCTTTGCTAGGTACATGTATGCTCTCTCTCTCTTCGTCGAGTAGAACTGAAGCGAAAGTCTGGGCGCCGCATAGCTGCGAACCAGAACCAGATAGGATGCATGGCGGCGAGCCGCGCATGCTTTTATCACACCAGAAGGATTTTCTTTATCTTTTGAACATGTGCGTCAAAAACTGGTAAATCCCGTTGCAAATCTTCGGGTGTGTGTGGGGTGGAGGGTCCGAGTTACCCTTCTAGCTGACTGATCCCGCTTGATGACTAGCGAGGATACCGCCTCAGTTTGAGATGGACGCTACGATCCAGCAGCAATGATGGAGAAGAAGAAGGCGAGGCAGACTAGTAGGAGTGGAAGTCAGGTAGACGAACTTCCATTTGCGAGCGCTCAACATTCACTACCTATGCTTTTACTCCTCTCCCTGCAATCATGACCAAGGAAAACCCCATCTCGTCAGCATGCATGGCCGTATGCTGCTGCGTGCAATGCCATTCTTTCCAAAGACCCTCGCACTGGCGACCCTCAAGGGCCACCCAACCCCCGTGCTGTGCCTAGCCAGTGATACGACCATAGCCAGTCCTCATGATGAGAAGAAACCGAACGCCATGCCGTCCGAAGACCGACTAATGCCTTGCCTCCTAGCTATACTACAAATCCCAACCAACCAGCTAGCTTTCCAAGATTCCAGCTGCCCAGTACACAAGCAAACTTTGAAAGAAGAACGGTTGAGCAAGTCTGTTGAGTGCATCAAGTCGCACGGTCTTGAAAAGAAGAAACGAACAAGATTCAGCTGTTGATCATGCTACTGTTGCCGCCATAGCATTGACTGCCTTGGCGAAGGTGGGCGGGTAGAGACTGACTCTGAGGTGGAGTAGGCAAAACACCCAGCATCTGTAAGGCCTTCTCTGCAGCGTCTTCTTTGGCGTTGTTGACGTATTGACCGTCGTACCAGAATCGGGCGGGTACCTGGGCTCCTTGAACAGTGACGACGCAGCTCCAGGCTGTACGGCCACCTAGGAGACAGATGTGTTAGTATGGAGGGGACAGACATAGAGATAGAGAGGAAGTTAATAGGGATGTGAATGTAATCGCGTGGGCTTACCTCTGCGATCAGAGACGACCTGGAAGTTTGGTGTTCGAGCACCTTGTTGACGGCAGAAGCCTGTTGAAGGGAGCAGTTAGTATTATGCGCTAGGTCGAAGGAAGAAAGGCTCGTAGGTGATAGTGATAATAATAATGGTGATAATGATAATGGGAAAAGTGATGCTATTACTCACTAATCAGACGCTCCTGGTGTGGTGACTGGGCACCGCCAGCAGTGCCTTGGGAAGAAGTAGTGGAGGACATCTTGTTCTTTCGTTGCTTGGATCAAAGGTAGGAGCTCGGATGTTGGCTGTAACAGGCAAAAGGGTAATGTGAAGGCTAACAGCGATGACTGAGATGAGTAACAGCGCACCAAAAAGCAAGTACTCGCGAATAGGGTATCAGGGACAAGATAGTTTAACTTAGCCGCAGGTGAGATACAACTCTTGCCTAGTGCCTGAGAAGAGCAGAGTCTTATACTTTTCCGCTGGGCCTCGCTGTGTTTGCCTTCGGTCACGTCCTGAACAACGTGGCGGCGTTGGGCAAGCAAGCAGCCGTCTCTCAACTGTCAGGGCCTGCGAGGTCCCCGTCCCGTCGTAGGAGGGAAATGCAGTCCTGTCTGGCTGTTCGTTGGTATGCGACTGATTGTTGCAACAACTTCGTAGCAGTCGACTCCCCAGAAGGCTGCCCGCATTGACGGCACCGGCCACAAGACCCATGGCATTTACGAGCTCATGCGTTTGCTTGCATAAGGCCAGTGGATTGGCGCCAGGGCTCTCCTCTACAGCCGTGCCGAGAGGCCCATACCCGGAGCACATGAACGATTTGTCTTCAGCTGTGTGACGAGTGTCGCGGCTGCATTGGTCGTCAGGTCGGCGCATATCCAAGGAATACTGTCGTCCGGAAGCTGAACGGTACTCGTAAAGGCAGCGAATGGTTGCCCATGCACACGCACCGTTCATGCCACCAACGCGGCCGGCTGTTCGTCAGCCAGCAGGGTGCATGTCAACTACTGCGGGTGGGTGGTCTACGTGTCGACGGCTTGACAAAGCCAGCATTCAGAAGCCCGGAATGGACGACTTGCAGAGTATGACGTCCGGATGCAGAGATGCTTGCTCCACCAATGCGAGCAAACTTGCGTTTGTGTGCCATCCTGTGCAAATCTCCTACATTTCACGGGCGTTGGAAATATGACAGTCCCGCTGTCGCATAAGTGCCGCCTGCCAGACGGGAACCCGCAGCTGGCCGGCGCATTGGAAGCGAAATACTGTATATGCAGCAGTCTATGTAGGAGGAGGGGAGGGTCAACGTCTGAGTCCAAAGCCGTCGCTGATAGAGTGCAGCCAGAAGGTATTGGATTCAGCTCCGTAGAGCAGGTTCTCGTCGAGCGCAGATTCAATCATATGTCGGCGCTTTGAAGGCTGCATTCACGATTTCTTCCATGTGATGCTCTCTGTGCTGTCATTGATATGGACCAACAATTGAGAGCCGCTTCGCGCGGCAGCATTGAAACACTGCCGTCTCCAACGTCAAACGCCGCGCAATGAATACAGCGCTAATGCGATGCCCATGCTATTAGTATGACCCCACTGAAACATAGCTGACTGACATGCTATGCTTGCGCACAATCAATGTTATAAGATAGCAGCTTCTCCAGTCGATGCCATTTATCATATCTCTGTACCAGAGAACAGACGTTGAGAAAGGCTGCCAGGTCCCACGGCGGCAACATCGCCTGGCTTTAGTGCTACAACGCGAACGATTACGAGGACGTTTGCGTTGTCCTTATCAAGAAAGAGCATCATTCGTCGCACACGCTAACACGCGGATCTACGATCAAATAGCAGTGTTGATAGCCCCTGCTGGAGCGCGGCAGCTGGTGGCACTTGTGCCGCGACTCAAGCGCGGGTTTCCTGGTGGTGCGATGATTGCCGGCCCTGCTGGTCACTCGGCTCCCGCCTCAATATCTCATTGATCAGTCGTTTCGGTCCGACATACTGAAGCCTTGGTCTTGTGCTGAAATGTGTTCTGATGGAGTCGTCGACGAGAGCCATCAGGCCGGTAGCAATAACGACGCTAAAAGCATTGTCAGTAAAGCAGCATCATCGAAACGGGAAAGGATTCAAGGATGTACGCTGCCCGAGTTGAGTTGCTCGAGCCTGCATCTGAAAGGGCTTGACCGCCAGTAGGTACTCCTCAGCACGCGAGCAGAATACCTTCCGAAACTCGTCACAAGACAGATTTCAATGCTCGACAGCAACACCCGTGAAACTTGCAAGACTTACTCTGCGACATCCTTCTGGCACTGAGTGACATCGTCATCCGCGAGCCACATCGAACAGGGCGGGATCCAGCGGCCCACCTGACGCTCTTCCTCGGCTTGCGCGGGTGTGAGCGTCGACGATACAATATGTGCCAACGCACGATCACACCCAGCTTTCGTCAATTTGTAAGATACTGATGTGGCGTATCCGTGCTTTCGGATCATACGCCGCCAACTATAGCTGGAACCCCAATATTCAAAATCGTAGCGCTTGCTGCTTTTCACCCCAACGCGCCTGATCTCGACTTGAGCGTAATTTGAGAATTCAAGTTTGATCGAGTTGTGTGCCACGGCCTTTGGACGCGGTGTCGCGGCTGCGCCCATCGAAGTCCTTTCTTCATCTTGGTCGACCTCGATCGAGGAGTTTAGAGAAGAGCCATAGCCAGAGTCGTCACGTTTCATGGATGACCATGTGGAACTTCTGGAGTCCAATTTGGGACGAAGGCTGTTCAAGGCGTCACTCAATGAGCGCGTCAAGCCGGGCCGCTTCTTAGACGCTGGCTTTTCGAGCATGCGTGCCGAATGGCACACTTCCCTCCCACTGTCGCGACAGTACCTACGAAGCGAGAATTCACGATCGTTCAGATGATGCATTCGTAAGTGGAACAGGGTCATGTCTTGTCTGTGACCACGTATGTTAACCTCAGTTCCTACTCGCAAGTTCATATCGCCATCAACGGAGTCATCGTGCCCGATTAATAGCCTGCGACGTGACGGGAAGAGCTCGGAGAAGTCCTTGGGTGTCGCAGCAATGGCGGTCGGTCCTCCTGCGTGCGGGACGTAATTAGGCAAATCAAAGCCTGGTGGCGGCAGCTCTTCCTGGGCTTCCTCTTCACTTGCGACGGTCGAGGCATAGGTCTCAATAGAGCATCGTGAACTCTGCTGCGGCTGTCTATTTGTAGAGTATCGCGCATTGGCATCACTAGCAGCATACTGCGTGCGAGCTGGTCGCTTTGTGGAGTGCCGCGAGTGTTCGGTCGCTGCCGTTCGATAAGATTTGTCGCTACCAGACCTCGAAGGATCATATGACCGGCGCGTACTAGAACTGTCCTGTTCTGATTGACATAAGGCAGAGTCAAAGGCATGTCGCATGTTGTCGATTTCGGGGCGGTGGTGAAGGGCTGCCATGAGGAGCAGCTATTTCGTGTGAGCAATATGATGGAGCTGGAGCTAGGTCATATGCTGTAGCTAGCGAGCCGGTGGAAATCCAGGTCTGGCAGGATAGATCCAGATGACGCCTCTGCGGAAGTGTGTCTGGTTGTATAGTTGGTCGCACAACGGCGTGTCCCATTCAGTCTTATGTTATATGGCGCACTCGGACGCGGTGTTGTCGGTCGTGAACAAGCTCGTCCGCAAGGGGGTTATCATTCGGGATGTGATGCCATGGTGGTGATGGTGGTGGTGGTGGTGGTGGGGGTGGTGGTGGTCGTCGTCGTCGTCCTGAGTATATTGTAGAGTAACACTACATGTACTCGAGCAGTCATCAACTCGCAGAGGATGCTGTCGGGGGCTGTATTGGATGTGAGGAGGGCACCGTTCCATTCCACCAACCATCGTGTGCCGCGCTTTTTGCAGGAGGTCGGTCGCGAGCAGAGGCACCCGACGGCGCGTATCTCGCCTCGCGTGCGTGTAGAGGAAAAGCGGCGGTACTGTAGGTAGTCGATAGGTTCAGACCCGCCCAGCGCTGCAGGCAGAGTGGCCATATGCACGCCAGCGAAGGCGGCGCATCGCCATTGGACTGCGCCGGCAGCGTGACCTGGCCACGACGAATCGCTGACTACCGCACGCCACCACCACGACGACGACGGTCTCGCTCAGGTGTGCGAGAGAGAGTGTGCTTCTCCGACACTCCGACGCCGCTGTCCTCGCAGCATGCCACTGTCTGCTAGGACGACTTTGGTGAGGCCGTGCAGGACAGCACTTGACCCGTGGGAGACCGTCATGGGCCCCCAAGCGCGATGAGGCAGCACTCAGCAGCGCGTGGGGAGCCAGCTCAGCTTGGCTGTCCCGCTGGCTCTCCCGCTGGCTCTCTACCTCCTGCTGGCTCTGGCCCGCCGCTCGTGCACCTCCCTCGCTCCTTCTTGCTGTAGTGTAACCGTGTAATGTGTTGGTTCAACTGGGGATCGAGACGGCACGTTCCCGGCCCGGCCGCTCCCTCCTCGAAAAGAACGACACTCCATCCTTCCTTCCTCCCTTCCGTCCACTTCCTCCACCTTTCACCGGCTCTGGCCAACGCACCAAACTCACACCACCATCGCGCCCTCTAGCTGCTCAGCCACTTCTTACGACATCTCTGAAAGTCGATGGTCGATTGCAGAGGGGCCGGACACTGGGCACAGCGTGATGAGATGAGGCTTTCCGCACTGCGAGCACTTCTCAAATCGCACGTGTGAAAGTCCAGGCTGTCCGGCTTGCAAACTTCGCCTCCAGCTGTCCCCTGTGAGCTGCTGCATGGTGTTGCATATGTACCGACAGTCGCTCTAGTGCAGCGCACGCTGCTGTCAGCGCTGGATGGGAAGCACTCTAGGCGATCGAGATGGACTGCGAACATATAGCGGCCCGGACCAGCACCTTCGTGCAAAATGGCCAGTCATTTGAGGCGTCTCACGATTACGCTCAAACTCTCGCGTACGCGGCACATAACAGTGAGGCTGACAGGCCGGAAACAGTTGTAGCTTCCAGACCGGACATGCAAAGACTCACGGCTTTCTTCGCATCATCACATGATGTAAGTCCAGGTACCTCAATCACAGGCATGACTATGCTACGACTCATGTGGGTAGGCATCAGTAAGTGCTTAACCTCGCCATAGCCAGCACAGCAATGTTCAATAGCTGGGACGAATCGCAATCCCATGGACCCGGCTGCATCGGCTAGAATGTGCAAACAGGCTTGCAGAATTGGACAGATCGAGCCCAAACGCACAGTGCACCACGCTTGATGTGATCTTCATACACGAGATGCCACTACCTTATTCAGATACATTCCCGCGACTTTCCCTCCAGCGCAATCATGTATATGCACAGAATCGCACGAATCACGGTTTCGGTACTCCGTATATGTTCTCCGACTGACCTCGAGAAGACTTGGTCCTTCAAGGACCAGAAGCCTGCTTGCGTCAACCCTCCAATGAATTGGCAAGTGCGAGAGCCAAGCCTCCATTTGGCGTGCCTGAGTGGGATGAGAATAACTCCCACCCATGGCAACTGCACATGGCTCATGGAGTTTTGGAGGGTTTGATGCTGCCATCTCCCGAGGCTTACAGGTAGCAGGCATCTAGGTGGCGCCAATGGTCACTTGCGCCTGAAGCAATCCAAATTTGGACCATTTTGCGAAGTGCTGTCTGCGGCCGGAACCGTGCGCGTAGTATGCAAAACGAGAAAATCCTGATTCAACTATGGCAAAGGACTATAAACACAACATGTCCGCCGGGTCTTCTACCATTTTCTCAAAGGAAATGCTTGGACGCCCGCTTGCTTGCCCGCTTGATCGTATCCTCACTCTCATTTCTTGCCTCACTACCTTACGAGGTCAGAAGGATGTTCGTTGTCCCGAGCATCCGAACGCAATGATGCGTCATGTTCCAAATTAGAATGAGGGAGGGGGTATCATATATCATTTTCCCACTGCTCTAGCTGCCACCATAGGCCTCCTTGATGTCATTCTTGTACTTTTCCACAATGCCCTTGCGATTGAGCTTCTGGGCAGACGTGACAAGTCCCTAGGAGCTGTAATTAGCATGTGCGTTCACGAGCTAGAGTCAAAAACACGCCCGGGAGGATACTTACGTTTTGTGGAGTCCACTCCTCATCTGTGAGAACGACACCCTCGATGATCTCAATGCCAGCGAGGCCTTGCTTCCTACCAGTATCCTGCATGGCTTTGAGTACGAGACTGTTGATCTTCTTGTTGTGAGCCAAATCTTCGATACCATGACCTTCGATCCCGTTTTCACTGGCCAATTGCTTGAGTGCTGGTTCTGCTGGCACAACAATCGCAATGGGCTTGTTCTTATCCGATTGAGCATATACACAGATGTTCTGGACAATCTTGGTCGATCGGTAGACAGATTCCAGCTTCTCAAGCGCAATGTATTCGCCGTTGAGAGTCTTGACCAAATTCTTCTTGCGATCGATGATCTTTAGCTGGCCGAGGCTGTCGAATTCACCAATATCGCCAGTCTTGAACCAGCCATCGCTAGTGAAGGACTCTTCGGTCTCCTGGGGAAGGTTCAGGTATCCAGATGCCACAGCGGCGCCACGAATCCAAATCTCGCCTTGTGGGGGGTTATTGGTAGCGTGGTAGCCCGCATCCGGAAAGTCAACGAGCTTGACTTCGACAGAGCCGGGAATCTCGCCAAGTGCCTGGTCGGTCCATGCAAGAGGGTCCATAATCGCTCCCATGGCCGACGTCTCGGTGAGACCATATCCAGAAATCATTGGTGCAATACACATGGAAATGAAGCGTTGTGTCTCCTTGGCGATGGGTCCACCACCGTTCAGACAGATACGAAGCCTGCCACCAGTGGCTTCAGCGACCTTTTTGAAGACAACGTTGTCCACGATGTTAGTGCCTACACTTGAAAGTGGCAGGTAGCTAGCGTTGTTCATCATGAAGGTTTTCGCGCTCATTGCTCCCCAGAAGAGGTTCCTGGATATTGGGTTGAGCTTATCTACCTTCGCCATGACACCCTTCTTGACAGTCTCCCAGACTGCAGGGACACCCACCAAGATGGTGGGCTTGAATTCGGCGATGTCGCCCTTGCAGTTGCGCATGGATGCGTCGGAGATGGTCTTGGGGTTGCCATAGCCCATGGAGCCACCCCACCACAAGCAAGCAGATTCGAAGACAAACTCCAAGATATGCGCGAGAGGGAGATATGTAAGAAGTCCATCTCCAGGACCGAGGTATGCGCCGACTATCACATCCACACCAGTCACGGCGGCCACGACGTTCTTGTGTGTGAGCATCACTCCCTTCGGCGCTCCAGTGGAGCCAGAGGTGTACATGATACAGCAGAGATCCTCTGGCGAGGGCGGGGTGGGCTCGACCTTGTTCTGCTTGCCGAGCTCGATGAATTCGGTGAAGCTGTGCACAGTCAAGTGGGGATGAGCTGCCTTGAGCTTCTCAATATCTGCCTTGGTCTGCTCTGGAGTAGATTGCTTCGTGGGCGCATCGTCGTCGTTGTATATGACATGCTGGATGTCCTTGGACTCGTTAAGTGGCTTGATGAGCTTTGTGAGGAGATGCGGGTCCAAGAAGATGGCTTTGGCGTGGGTCTGCTGAAGAGAGTGCTTGAGACCCTCCTCTCCGAGCGTGTCGTATGCGGTGACGATGGGCATGCTCTGGCTCTGAGCTCCATGCGCAGTGGCCAACCAGTAGGGATGTGTGGCGGCAAAGATGTGGACGCGGTCCTGCGGCTTCATGCCGAGCGCGCGGAAACCACAGCCGACATTCAGAACCATCTGCTCGTACTCTGTAAACGACACGTACTCGTATGGCGACAGCTCGTAGTATGTCCACTTCTTGTCGACCTCCTTCTCTTGGCCATCGACCATCTTCTTCACCTTCTTGTTCTCCTCGTGCAGCTTGATCAGCCGGCGCTTGCCGAGCGCCTTTGCATTGCCATACTTCTTGCTCGATTGTGTCACAATGTCGAAAACGGTGCACACGTCGGCATTGGGCGTGTTCTTCAGCTGGTCCTTGGTCCGGATGTTGCGGCGAGGGACCGTTTCGCCGTCTACCTTTTGCACGCCTGGTGCTTCAGCGGTGAAGGGAGGTTTCTTGGCCATCTTAGGCTGCGGTACCAGCGTCTTCAGGTCCTTGCGCGCCATGATGCCAGCGTTGTGATCTGACATAGCCCTGATATGACGATGAGGGAAGGTGTTGTTCTGGTGTTTTATGGGCTCGGTCACCAATAAGTCAAACAACAGGCACTACTGGCGGAGAGCGAGCACAGTAGTGATGAGGTGGAGGTGGAGGTGGGGGTGCAGGTGGTGGGAGAGGTGGTGGTGGTGCTGTTGGTGATAGTGGTGATAGTGGTGATAGTGGTGGTAGTGGTGGTAGTTCGGTCGTCGTCGTTGAAGCTCTGCTCACCTAGAGCTAGAACTGGGACCAGACGGTTGAACGATGTGGATACAGGTATGCATCCGCCAGTGACGTTGGACTCGGCAGCGCCAACGTCTTGGGCGCCAAGAGAAGTAAGCGCTGCTCTGCGGAGTGGCTGTGGCTCTCGTCTCTCAACAACTGTCTACAAATCACGAGATACGAAGGCTTCTCTCATCATCCACATACATCCATCTACATCTGTATACGCTACTCTCTGCTTCCGGGCTGACAGCGAATGTCTGATCATTCGTAAGGTAGTCAGCGTCTGTGCGGCCTTTGATCAGCCTGCGGACGACCCGCCATCCGGACTGTCTCTCAGCACAGTGTGCCTGATAGCAACCCCTCGTCAGCTGATGTTGCACTGCCTGCCTCTATTGCTCCTTCAGGTCCCGGTGGCGCTGTGCCACCGTCACCGCGTCACTCGCGTTGCTGCGAGAACGAACGCGACATAGTCCATCATGTTGCCCTCTGACCACACGGCCGCGGCGAGCTTGGCCACCCATTCGGCGGTGGATGCCTTTCTCACCGAGCTTGGGGACGAGATACAAGATGTCGACGAAGGTGAGCATGTAGACTCGTAGCCGCTGGTGGGGCGCAATTGCAGCGTGCGATAACTGGTAAGTTAGAAACCTTCGATCTCTTCTCTCAGAGTGCTTCGATGGAAGACCTTGGTATGCTGGACCCCAAGAAAACGGTCCTTGAGGTGACGATAGCTGGACGCGATTTTGAAATCACGCAGTCGCCTGGCATGCTGCAATCGCAACGTGGCGGAGGGACTACAGGCGCTGCTGTTTGGCAGTCCATTGTACGTTTCGCCGAATGGTTGGAGTCACCAAGCAACGCACTATTCCGTCTTGGCATACTGGACGCCACGTCCGTTGTGTTAGAGCTCGGAGCTGGCGTCTCTGGCATCCTGCCATGTATACTGAGCAAGACGGTGCACAAGGTCGTCTCGACTGATCAGGCGTATACATTGAAGGCACTACAGAACAATATCTCCACAAACCTACGCGAAACTCGGGCTTCGGCCAAAGTAAGAACTAGTCTATCTGCCATTGAGGTGCTTCCGCTGGATTGGGAGACCGACGACGCCCTCGACTTTCTGCGCTCCGCTGGTCTGCACTCCGGAGTCAATATGATCGTGGCCTGCGACTGCATCTACAACTATGCTCTCCTTGCCCCATTCGTACAGACATGCGCAGACTTGTGCCGAAGTCGCTCTCATCCGAGCAACACGAATGAGGAGCCCAGAGCGGCAACTTTGTGCGTGATTGTACAACAACTTCGACAATCAGAAGTTTTCGACCAGTGGCTTGCCACCTTCCGCCAATATTTTCGAGTCTGGAGAGTGCCCAGCAACCTGCTATCGAAAGGCTTGCAGGAAGGTAGCGGGTTTGCAGTCCACGTCGGCATTGTCCGCCAGGACTCTTGACGTAGGTGCACTGCTGCAAAGGACGACCAGCGTTGCTTTGGACGAGTCCAGCTCTCACGCGCCCTTTCTCCGCCGTCGTTTCTCCAGACCTGGCGCTTGGATAGTATGGCTTCCGCAGATTTTTGGAGTCCAGTCGCCAATACAGTGCGTTGGCCTCGATGCGGGAATTACACAGTGATTGCTTGGTCTCTCACGCAATTGATCTTCTCGTATGCGCTTGGATTCGACTCGGTGATGTAGTAGCATTCATTCATTGTGTTGTGACACTGTTGACTACATCAGCTTTGGACACACGACGAGAGGATTGATGAGAATACGCACAAAGGTATCGCAAGCACAATTCCAACCCAAGAAGCTCCCACGAAGGTAACAGAAGCCGCAATTTGTCCTGACGTTTCCTGCTGACCTGCAAGTCCGCCACTCGGTATCCGGTCGGTATTCCAGGGTCAGAGAAAATGCCACATCCGGGGCCTGGTCCGCTGCGAAGGCCAAGGCATTCCAGAAGGCCAGAAGAGCAGTGAATATGAGCAGCATGGCGGGAGTAGTGATGTTTGTTGTTGAGAAATGCAATATGTTAGCAGAGCGGTCGCGTCTGCAATAGTAAGTAGTATGAAGGCAAGGCTCTTATGCGTTTGACGCTAGGATCTTGGTACGGCGGCACTACGCGTCTTCCAGGTTGTCTGAGGCTATACCAGACTCCGAGAATAGTCAAGAGCTTGGCGAGGAATGGGATCCACTACAGCAGAAGCGTCTAGGGGATAACATACTTCAATGTCTGGCAATTCCGACACCAATCAATGCGTCGCAATCACGCGCACACTCGTGCGTGATCCAACCAGGTATCTCACCACGGAGGTGTGCAAAAAAAAAAGTCTACCAGGTAGTGGCAGATACTGCCGCTGACGCCGCGGACTACAAGCGCCAAGTCCATTTGTGGATCCAAGTCCAAGACTTCGCTGCGCAATCCGCGGCATTACGAAAAGATGCCGACAGCACTTGGAAATGCATTGGCGAAAGCCGCCACTCGTTTTACCTCCTGAGGGAATCGATTGAATTCTCTCGCGCGCGCGCTCCTCGCATACCAGACGACGACCCACCACAGACATTCGTTATTATTATCATTATTGAAAGATACCCAACCCAATTTTCTACGGATACCATACCATACCATCCTACCCGAGCAAAACCCATTCCACAAGATATATTTCGGGCGTAATTCACCTCTCTCTCTCGCAATGAGACCTCCCAAAACAACAAGAACAACAACAACAACAACAATAATTCTCACAACCTGTCTCCTCCCCTTATTCGCACGCGCCATCGATCTCAATCTCGACGACCCACAATCGATTCGCGATGCCGCCAAAACTACAGCTGCCAAAATGGTCGGCTGGTATACGGGCAAAGCCTTCACCATTCCAGGCCTTCTTCCCGGACCGTATTACTGGTGGGAAGCAGGCGCCATGTTTGGGTCTTTGATCGATTATTGGTATTATACGGGAGATGAGAGTTATAATGCTATTATCACCGAGGCATTGCTTTTTCAGGTCAGTTTGGGTTTTTTTATTGGGGGTTTATTTTTCTTTATTTGGGGGGCTTCGCGAGTTGGGCTGGGGAGGAGGGGGAGGAGGGGGAGGAACTTCTTGCTATATGTGGAAAAGTTTTGCAAAGAAAGGATAATAATGTTGGAATTGATGATTTGTTGACATTTGTTGACATGTGTGTATGTTGCACAAATAGGTCGGACCTGATGAGAATTTCATGCCTACGAATCAATCCAAATCACTGGGAAACGATGATCAAGCCTTCTGGTAAGCGCGAAAAAAAAGGAAATACAAGAAAAGAAACAACCCTGCAGGCCTGTCTTTTTACATGAAAAAAATCGTACATTGATTTTTCGAAAACCCAAAAAAATGAGGAAAAAAAGAAGTATTGGGGCTGATCATTAACGCTTTCTTGTTTGTTGTAGGGGTATCGCCGCCATGAGTGCCGCCGAGTTCAACTTTCCCAATCCTCCTTCAGATCAACCTCAATGGCTCGCACTCGCGCAAGCAGTCTTTAACTCCCAAGCTCCGCGCTGGAATACAGATTCGTGCGGAGGAGGACTGAAGTGGCAAATTTTCACTTTTAATCAAGGTGAGTTTTTTCTTGCAATCAAGAATCCCTCCTCCTCCACCACCACCACATTTTTTTTTCTTCTCTTTTGTTGGTTGTGCTAAAACACTTTAAAACTCTCTATCTAGGCTACAACTACAAAAACGCCATTTCAAACGGCTGTTTCCTCAACCTGGCAGCCCGGCTAGGATTATACACGGGCAATAGCACGTTTACAGAATGGGCAGACCGAACGTGGGACTGGTCGAGCAGCATCGGAATGATCTCGCCCACATATTCCATCTACGACGGATCCGACGACGCGCTCGACTGTCGCGAACTCAACCACATTCAATGGTCGTACAATGCTGGAGTGTATTTGAATGCTGCTGCCACCATGTGGAATATCACGGCGGATGGAGCTGATGCGGCCAAGTGGAGGGAACGGACGCAGGGGATGTTGGATGGGATTTTGAAGACGTTTTTTAATGGGACGATCATGATTGAGGCGGCGTGTGAGCCGAGTTGGAATTGTAATATTGATCAGCAGACTTTTAAGGCGTATCTTTCGAGGTGGATGGCTGCGAGTGTGAAGGTGGCGCCGTGGACGCATGATATTGTTATGCCGTTGTTGGTGAGTATTCCATCATTCCTGGTGTTCGTGGATGGTGTATACTACAAACAACGTGGCTGAGTGAGCACTTTTGTTTTTGGCTGACTTGCGTGTGATTAGGCTTCTTCCGCTATGGCTGCTGCGAAATCGGTAAGTTCACAATACTCTCACGCAGACACGATGATACTGATGATGTTCCGCCTCTCACCAGTGCACCGGAGGCTCAGACAGCGTCACATGCGGCACGACATGGACAGGAGATGGATGGGACGGAGGATTCGGCGTAGGACAACAAATGAACGGTGAGTACGCGAACATCCCGGGGGGAGGGGAAGCTGTCTCAGCGAGCTGGAATGAGAACCTGTGCTTACTGTGCGACGTTTTGATCTGTTTTCCAGCACTCGAGGTGATCCAGTCGAATCTCATCGATCAGGTGAGCGGACCTGTAGGCAACGGCACGGGAGCAACTTCAGTAGGAGACCCGAACGCCGGCACGAGACTGTCAGATGCCCCAGAGGCACCGGATGGCATCACAGGTGCTGATCGGGCGGGCGCGGGCATAGTCACGGCGTTGGTGTTGCTTGGCATGATTGGTGGCTCAGTCTGGGTGATTCAGTAGTACATGTAGTCAGTACATGTAGCACTTATCGTAGTACTGTCACCTGATTCACGAGCAGTAGAAGAACATACGGTAGGTAGTCAATCGCAGCATATTCGGCCTTATCCAGTCCAGTCTGTCGCAGTAGTTCTATGTAGTGGATTACCCGAGGCAAAGGTCAGGCGCAGTGTGCCGGGCCGCTGGGAAACGTGTAACAATGTACCTACAGAGCCCTCCCACATTCGCTTGATAGTCTACCCGTCAGCGTATA
>KZ105439.1:0-96780 GCA_000504405.2 Mycosphaerella sp. Ston1
AGGTCGGCCTTGGTCATACCGATACCAGTATCCCGGATGGTGAGCGTCTTGGCCTCCTTGTCTGGGATGATGTCGATGCGGAGGTCTTTCGCTGATTCGAGCTTTGATGGATCTGAGAGAGCCTCATAACGGATCTTGTCGAGAGCATCGGAGCAATTGGAGATGAGTTCTCGCAGGAAGATCTCCTTGTTGCTGTAGACAGTGTTGATGATGAGGGAGAGGAGCTGCGAGATCTCCGCCTGGAACTCGAACGTCTCGCCCGACATGACTGCTGTGGTAGAGGTGATGTGAATGATGGGTGTGGTCTGGATACTGAAGCGTTGGTCAGTTGCAATTGAAGGTTGGCAGCAGTGTTTCCAAGAGGATCAGAGATTGCCTGGCAACGGTGGCGTTGATTGTCGCTGTTGGTGGAGAGACTCACGAGGTTCCTGGTACTTAGAGTAGCAGTGTGATGTGCGGGTGTGTGTATGTGTGTGACCGTGTGGAAGTGTGGTCGGGTATCAAAAGGTTCAGATCAAAGTGAAAGATGGAAGCTGTTTGTCACTGAGGCTGAGAATTTAACGTCTGGCTGGAGAGCTCTTCTCTGCTCTTCGTTTCGATTCTGGTGTCTTCCAGACGGGTCCAAGCTTCCAACGTGCTTGCCTGCTGGATCATCCCGGCGCTATGCCCACTTTGCACAAGTTACATAAGGTAACTTCACTACATTCTGCTGGTATGTTCCAATATTGATCGTGACCTCAACGATTGTAGTCTTGCATCTATTATGTAGTCTATCGTGCAGAGGTACGATTCGATCAACAGTATCGGGGACGGTTTTGGTGGTGGACCCAACCATGAGCTCCACGCAACGCTAAGGTACCTGCCAAACAGATCGTGAAGAACGGAATCAGGAGTCGAGGAAATGACTGCGATGTACAAGCCAGAGAATGGCAAAAGGGAGGTCTGAGCGAGTTGAAGTGAGAAGGCAACTTCATACCTAGCAAACTACCTTAATGTATGTAGCGCCATTCTAAGACGCGCCAAGCATGTACAAGTCTGAAAGAATTTCACGAATGCCAAGACTAGCGATTCCGTTTGTGTAGTCCAAGTATGATATAACGCTCATCGTATGCTTGCTTGATCAGCTTCCATCCGGATGTCGCTGATGCCAAAAGTAAATACATAATCTCAGCGCGAAAAAAAGGTTGTATAGTGAAGTGCTTAGCGAGCGCAGCGGACCAGACAGACTATGTCAGAAATCCTCTGCTTCTGACGTGGGTCTGTAGAAGGGTGCCAAAACCATTGTTGTGGTCTGGTCGGCCGCTGTGCTCAAGCTAGCACATATACCAAAGAAAAGAAGAGTCTTATGTGTGTGTGATATCGACCTCAGGCGGACAGAATGTGCTCACCCTTGCCCCGATAACGCTGAAGCTCAAGACCGAGTTCCCTCATGCGTTCAGCTCCTTTGCCAGGCTTGACTTTGTAGGCCTTTTCGCCTTTGGCAGCTGCCTTGGCACACATCTTGGCATGGAGCTTCTCTTTGCGGCGCTGTCGCTTCTTCTCGAGACCTTTGTAAATATCGATGGCTCCGCGCTTGTGCTGGTCGCTAGCACGGGTATGGTGGCCAGTCTCGGTTTCCTCGCCGTCGTCCATGCGGTAGCCATTGAACTTGCCAAGAGTGTAGCCGCCGTTGCGAGGAAGGGAGGCAGTATGAGTCAGTTGAGGTCTACTTGCCAGGACGTTTGGTTGATTTCCGAAACCGAAAGATATCGGAGATGCACGTCGTGTATTAGGTGGAGAAGGCATATTGTGTCCCTGTGGCGCTGGTGATTGAGCCCTCTTCGGCGATTGGGCGAACAGCTTGCGTGGTGGAGGAGAGCGCGTACGTCGGACCGTTGGCGTCGGTGACCGTGCAGTACCGCGTCGTACAGGTGGAGGGGGCGAGCGAGCTGTCGTCGTCGTTCGCTTCATACCAGCAGGAGCAGGCGATCGACGACGAGCTGGAGGCGGTGGCGATCGATGCACTTGGCTTGACCGGCGGCCGCGATGTGCAGGCCTATGACGAAGAGTAGAGTCGCCGTGAAGATCCTCCAGCCCACCATGCATCAAGCTTTCGTTCTCGCTCTCTTCCGCGTCTTCAAGATCATCGTCGTCCTCTTCGTCCATCTCAGGATCTGAGGTTGGAAATGTTGGGTCAATGTCTTGTGGACGCGCCTTGTGCTTGGCCGCTTCCCGTGCCTTCTTGTGGTTGAGAAAGGCTTGCTCCATGGGACGATCCTCATCCAGGGTGCCGCAGACGAAGTCAGTGGAGTCAGGTAAATCCATCGGCTCAGGACGGAGTGAAATTGGCATTGCGTTGGCATGTGTCTTTCGAGGTCTTCGTACCAAGTTTCTCGGCGACATGTGGCCGGAACTCACAGAACCAAGGGAAGACGTTAGTGTAGTATCGTTGAGCTTCATCTTGGCAAGCTGATCAAGGTGATCTGTCGAAGTGGCGGCGGTTGAGAGGCCGCCGGGTCTCCACCAGTCCTCGTCACTATCCTCGCCCTCGGAATCAGACTCTGCGAACCCTTCCTCGTCGTCCGTGCGAAATCCGTCGTCCGACTCGGACTCTAGCTCGATGTCATCTTCATTTTCCGCATCATCTTCGTCCACCTCCTCGTTCTCGTCATCGTCTTCGGCGTCTTCTTCCTCAAGTGCTTCTTCTTCAACCTCCTCACAGGCTTTGCGGATGGTGATCTCCTTTTGTAAGGTGTCGTTCACTGTGAGTCGACTCTTGTAGCATGTAGACTCCTGTACCCACTCTTCTGCCTCGCCATCTTCAGAGGCGAATTCGTGGAAACGAAGAGCTTCCGTACTGTTGTCGAAGCCGTTGGACAGTTTGCGTCTGTGTATAGGCACAGCAGCCGATGATGTGGTCGGAGTGGAAGCAGTCTCGAGTATGACTGGACTCTTACGAACACTTTTCGGTGAAGCGTGCGTAACAGTGCTATCGGAGCCACGGTGTACCCTTGGTGCATCGATCTTGCTGCGTCGCTCTAGAGGAGGCGGGCTGGCCAGACGCCTGCCAGACGACCTCTTCTCCACTGGCGGTCCGGGCTCAATTGCAGCCCGAGTGGGACATACGAATTTGAGAGTACATTTGCGTTTCGGCGGTGACAAAGGCTCGGCGGTCGGAACTGGAGGCGTAACAGGTGTTGGCTGAGAGGTTGGCGGCTTCTTGTCTTTGCTACCACCACAAGCGAAGCTGATACATCTTTTCCGCCCCAATCCCGCCTCCACCGACTGCTCAGAGCCAGTGTCTGCCAACTTATTGTCGTGCTCGGCGATCTTAGGTTCCTTGTTCGCGGGTTTGCCTATTGCCGGGACACCTGTGCTGATGACAGTTGCTGGCAGCGGCGGTGAGTGGAAGGGACTCGCGACGCTATGGCCGTCATCACTCGTCAGCTCTGCGGTAGATGCTGTGCTGGGAATGCTCCAGGTTGACTGCGTGCTCAAGGTGCGAGGAGGTGCGCGAGATGGTGGCTCCTCATCTGTTTGTTCGGCCTCGGAATGAAGTTGGCGAGTCAACAAAGATTCGCGGCGCAGGTACATTGAGGGATCGGCTTTGTTGTAAGGGAGCTTCGGTGGCGCCCACGTGGAGCGGCTCTTTCGTTCGTCTGGCGGCTCGTCCACCTCGGGGAGGACTTCTTCAGAATGGTCCATACCCGCAGTGGTGGCAGAGGGTACCGCTCGCTGCACGGTATTACGATGTTCCATTGTATGACAGGATATGATAATGCCGGCAGGGTGTATGTTTATTTGGGCGGTCGTCCACCGTCCTCGGATTGACGAGACGATGGCCTGTTCTGGTGCAGTCTATTGCAGACTCGAGAGGGTCTCGCAACAGGCGAGTGGACGAGTGCGAACGTCGATTGATGACCCAACGGGCCGCTAGTGCTATAACGTGAGAGCGAGCATGGTGAAGACAGAAGTTTCACAAAGCGGTCGCTATTCTATAGCGCAGCGTGCGCCGGTGTGGAGTGTGACGTCTGTAACGTCGGTTGAAACGTCTGGTGCTTTGGCCGGTGCAGGGTCAGCGGTGGACAGAGGCAATGACAATGTGATGCAGAATTGGATTACCGGGACGTGGCTGTGGGCTGAGGTGAGGTGAGGTGAGGCAGGATCTCAGCTTCGTACTGCGCAGCGAAGCACTACTACTGCTGAGGCCGGCGACGTCAGAGAAAGCGATCCAATAATAGGGGCCAGGTGGGTTTTGTAAGAGAATGAAGGGCGAGTGTGAGAAAACGAGATGTGCCGCGTGCGGGCAACGCTCAAATCAACGGCGGCAGCGGGTGGCGAATTACGTGGGGGGCAGTCGTTGGCGGAGTCGTGTACTTCTGTACGTACAAGCAGTGGTAGTTGGATTGTTGTCATCACCCGTCAAGTAGCAGGGTGTCGTGGTGTCATGTGGTTGCGGTGCGCAGAGGCGTGGGTGTGAGAGGTGTGGAAGTGGAAGGGGAAGAACCTGAAGGAAAAGGGCTCGGCAGGTTCTCCAACGCTGTTCTAAGGCAGACAGACCTAGGTCGATGTCAAATACTAGTACGGAGTAAGGTAGGTAGAAGTACCTGACCTTAGGTAGAACGGTATTCCAATCTAGTTCTACGGCCTACCGAGCGCAAATTAATCCTGACAGAGAGACAGAGCACGCCCGTTGCCCGTTGCCCGTCGCTCGGACACCCATCATCCACAACCTAACCATCATCCACAGCACACAACTCCTCTCACTACATGTATCCATCCCACTGCACTGCATCGCATTCGCCTCAACGACGTCGTACCTCACTCCTCCTCCCGTCACATCACCACCTAGGTAGTGACCTTACCCACCCTCCGGGTGAGACCTTCCAACACAAGTTACATGGCGACACGACACGACACCGCTGCTTCTGTGCCAACGACGCCCGGCTTGGAATGCAACGTGATGCACTGGGATATTCCACTTGGCTCCTATCCCATCCTCCTGTAGATTCTCCTGCGACAGCACTACTACTGGACTTGTAGAACTATCCCACACCCCTCTGCTGACCGAATTGCCTGTCGCACGAATCAAGTGCCGCCCTCCAATACGACGTGCATGCATGAAGTTTGAGGTATTTTTGATTGGCCAAGTGCTCACTGAGGCACTTAATGCAACTTAGCCGCATCGAAAGCGCGTAGCCACCAACAGCAGGCTCCACGAGCGCTATCGCTTCTTTTCCCGGCGACACCACGGCAGTGGGCAGCACACTTACATGCTCACCGCAGAAGGTCGTGTTGACGCACGCCGGTGAGTACATGTACAGTACTGTACGGAGTCTGTAGCAGAGGGGGCTGACGACTTTCACCGACCGTTTCATCTCATCACCCTCGGTGAGCGCGCGCGCTACATAAGAATCCTCCACTGTAGGGTACTTTCAATCCTCCGTGCAGCGCGATTGCACCGATCGACTGCATGACCGACATACATACATTCACCAATTTTACTCATATCCGCGTCTAGTGGATTCTCAATCGCAGCTCAAGTGCGCCACCCGAACCGCAACTCCGAGTCGGAAGAATGGCATCTGCGCCGTTGGTCGCTCTTCACGCCAAACCCCTCCAGTTTCCATCCTTACCTTAACCGGACAGATGCACCAACTCCACAAAGGCAGTTTCTCAAGCAGTTCCTGCGCCTGCAACCTTGCGGCTCCGTCGTGTTTCGCAGCTCTTGATGTGTTTCCGGCCGGTCTGCTTGTTATTGTAAACGAGAACCACATCAGGAACCACATGTACTCTAGCCACCTGGTACGGCATGAGCCTCGCTCCTCGACAGCCTTGGTTCCTAAGCGCCACCGGGACAGCTTGAGACAACGTTGCGGAAATGCTGTTCATGGACCGCTCTGGAATACCATTAATAAGCCACCGAAAGTCACCAACAGAAGAAGAGGACACCAGCGTCATATCCATCGGTAGGTAGGCAGGTACATGTAGGACGTGTACATGTAGGTAGAACGAAGCCATTCCAGCTGGGGCATACCTCCTCACGATCCATTGAAGCATCTGGAAGCGAGGTACAACGATGATTAGTATACAGGAGCGCCTGTTGCAGCTGGAGCTGCTCTAGCCCGCATCATAATTGAGCGATGACCGTCCTGCATGACGGAACCTGCATGCTTCATCATCAAGCTTCTGTCAGGTCGGATTGGCCCGCCTCTTCATGTCACCGTCAGCCTGCCAGATTTTCCTTCGCAGCATGGCGTCTAGACGTCGTGGTTACTTTTTGAAAGGAAAGACAAGACCGTTTCTGTTCTCGGAGCTCGGCGTAGAACCACACGCCGCGAGCTTGTGGAAGTCAATAATGACCCGAATATACAACACTCCATATACCGAGCTATGGGTATCCGCAAATTACCAGCGATCTCACCTCATGACTAAGGTACATGTACATGTACTGTGAAACACAGCTTCGGAGATGCAAGACACAGGTGTTTCTGCCTGTGCGACAGACATGTGATGCCACCTCCAAGACCTTCCACGCAAGCCGCCAAGGACTTCATCACTACCACCTCAGGTACATGGAATAGCAAGACGCCAGCAATGATGAGCGCAGACACTTCCATTTGGTGGGCAGCGGATACATCTTACTTACCTTACCTCACCTCACCTCAGGTCATCTGTTTGGTGATGTTCGTGACTGCCTCAGGTTGAGCTCGCTCTTTCCCGTAGAACATTCCTGTGCCTTGGCATTGCCGAAAGCGGCCTGGACGACTGCCTTTGTTCACATCCCGTCCAGCTCGCAACAAGACGAGCGCTTGCTTGAGAGATGTTGGCATATCGTACTTGTATCTGATCCAGCTGACACCAGAATCAGCTGCCCAGACTCATCGCCTGCAGCACGGCCATGCCTAGATCATCGTGAGCAACTTAGCAAGTTGTCGAACAAATGGTTTTTGGACGAGATGGGAACCGAAAGCGCACGCAGTCACAATAATTCCATATCCGGCGAGGTTCAAAGAATGAATATCTCCTTGTCTTCATACGCCGAAACCATCAGAGTATGCATCGCATCCACCATATTACCGCCCAAGAGGACCATCTCCTATACATCCAAATCCCTTGACAAGCATATCCTCACAACCAGCGTCTATACCAACAAACAAATTGTCTCCTCTCTCCACTCCACCGCAATAGAATAAAATAAACGCCAACCATGTCCATTCCCAAACCCCTCCCCAAGCACCAACCCAACCCTGGCGAACGGCTCATCCTCAAAAACCTCACCTCCACCGGCCACTTCACCTGGCTCTATGCACCCCTCACCTCTTCCCAGATCGCCCGAACAGGCGACCCAGAAGCCCGACTCATCGAAATCCACATTTCCAATTTCCGCGTCTCCCATCTCGAAGCCGTCATGAACAATTTCCCCTGGGGAGACAGGAAATTCGCCATAGGATTATTCCTCGTTGTAGATCTCAACGAATCCTTTTCCAGCGCCATGGATTCTGCTTTAGATTTCATCCGCACAGGAGGCATCAAATCCGCTGGCACAGACGATTATTATTATCACGATGTGGGCTTTATAGAGGGAAAAGCTCCCGATGGGTTTGCATTGAAAAAGGGGAAAACTCTGGGTCGGGAGAGCGCGAAGGAGGAAATGAGGAAATTCTTATTTGGCGCGCTTTCTGTGACGTTGCCTAAGACGAAAGGTAGTAGTAGTAGTAGTAGTAGCACGAGTGGACAAGGAGAGCGCGTGTTGGAATTTTGGGAGGATGTGGGTGCTGTGCGAGATGCGGTGTGGAGTGAGGCGGAGATGAAGAGGTGGGTGGCTTTTAAGTATGCGGTTAAGAGGAAGATGTTTGAGGATGCGGAACTGGAGAAGAAGAAGAAGACGATGTTATGGGGATTGAAAAAGGGTTGGTGGACTGCTATTGGCGTTTTGGTGATATTGCTTGTTATTGGTGCTTTCGTGCAGGTTCCTCCTACGCCCACTTCGCAGGAGAGTTCGCAAGAATATATTCGATGAGGATCCATCCCATTTCTCTCTTCTTGTGAAATTGGGTATTATGGGAAGAGGATCGGGGCGGCTCCAATTTTTTATTTTTTCATCTTGTATTTTAGATGTTACCTACCTTTAATGAAACGTACGAGTCGAGAATATTAGCATGGACTCACTTTTCGCTTTGACCCTGTGCTTTTGCTGATAATTAGAGAAGAACTATAGTAGCCGACTCAGCCTCTCATGACGGGCGGGCAGGTTTGATTTCGACGAGTAAGGTAAGTACTTCATTTTCTACCTGCTGCTGGCCGTGCCCTCCTGGGCTTTGTACATACATGTTTTTTTTTCTTTTTTTTTCTGAAGAACTTCCTGTTTTACGGCGAAGAGAATTCTTGAAGTACTTTTCTTGTAGCGCGTCGTGGCCGGCGGTATTTTTGTTCTTGCAATGTCGTGGTTAGCCATCTGGTCTTGCAAGGTAAGATACCTGGGACATGATGAAGAAGCGCTCATCGAACATCCATTCCCCCATCTCACCAGCACCTAGGTACGGTACCTCATGGGATAACAAAGGGCGGCCCCAACATTTCCAATGTATTCAAGCGTTGACAAAGTTCACAATGCCCCCTCCCCAATTGCATACCTGGACCACTTGGTTGCTGCTGCTGCTGCAGGTTACTATGGTTCATCCTTTGGAGACAATCCGACACATACTCATACCCCTCTTGCCAATTTTTCGTCACCGCATCTTTGATTTTCCTCAACTGCGATTTGCCCACTTCGTCCACAGGGATCTGAAAGCGTTTGCTGTAGAGAAGTGCCAAGGACACCGATCGCAGCGTGTAGAGAGTCCGAGCAGTTCCGATGTACCTGAAGTCGATTTCGGAAGCGCGTTTGTTGGCGTTGCTGAAGCGCTTGAGCCAGCGGTTGAGCGTGGCCATATCGAAAGGGGCTAGCCTGCCATCATCGCCTGCAGGGAAGTCGAGCTCGATGGTCAACACTGCTGTCTTGGTCCTTTTCTCCAGCTGGGAGCTTTTCTTCGGCTCGAGTAATTTGATGTCTTCTTCGGGTAGTCGGTTGAGGAAAGTGATGAGTTTGGAGAAGTCGAAGTTGACAACTCGAGCCGTGACGCAGTACATGGCTTGACCGAGCATTTGTGCGTGAATCTGTCTGCTCACGAGACTCAAGTTGGACGGCATGGCGATGCGGAGCTGTGAGGTGAGGTATGCGCCGCAGGTGTCTAGGACTTCCGAATACAGTCTGTTTTGGATTTCGCCGGGGAGGTCGAGGAAAGATGCATCTTCGTCGCGTTGGCGGACGGAAAGGGGATACTGGCCGTCTTGGTTCATGCCAGCCGTCTTTGGCCGGGGCTTCGGCGCTGGCATGATGCTGATCTCCATGTTGTGGCGGAGTTGTATGTTGCAGGTCAGGAGAGGGAGAGAGAGAGAGAGAGGAAGAGAGAGAGTTGTGCGGGTAGGGGGCGCGTGCTAAGAGGTTGTCATGGCAGACTGGCAGTTCCACAAAAATACACACTTGTTCTCGTCTTCACGTGCATCGACAGCTCTAGCAGCCTCAGAATGATTCATGGTGTACAGTAAGCAAGCGTGTTGGTTCATGCGCGGCGACCAGAGGAAGGGAGGGAAGGAAGAGCGAGCTTTGTCCAGTTCGTTGCACTGCTATCTCGCAGCGTAGGACCTGATCTCGATGCCGACCGATGAGAAACGCCAAACGCCCTCGCTCAAGAACGCAGAATAGCTGAAGGGGAAAAGTCTCGGACAGTCTCAATCGTCGAAACCACCAAAGTCATCGACACCCACGACCTGACCATCTTCATCTTCATCTTCCATCTCTTCGTCTTGAGCTTTCTTTCCATCCTCAACACTCCCATCCTCCGCAGTCCTCCAGCGCTGCCCTCCCACCAACCTCTCATCCTCCAAACTCTCTTTCGCCCTCATCCTCACACTCTTCACCAGGCTGTCTTTCTGTAGTTTCTGAACAGGCTTCATGATCTCCTCAACAGGACACCCTCCATCTTTGTTCTCCCCATCAATCGTCTCCAGCTCATCCACCCACACATCCAAAACGTGCAATTTCAACCCCACAGGCACTTTCACATCCCTCACACTCAGTGGCCCGCCTTCGGCTTCCAGCACTTCCAAATATCCATCCCATGTCATCGCGTTATTCTTCTTATTCTTCGTACTGCTCGCAACTTCGAACCCTTTGTTCACATAACACCTGACCAGGTACAGATACTTGTCCATGCGCAAACTATCGATTCCCCCCCATTCTCGCGCCATAGTTTTCCAAAATGCCTCTATCCAAGGTAAGACATTCTCCGAGGCGAGGACATCTGTCAGAGCAGCTAGATCGCGAGCAAGACGTTGTTGATTGCGAGGCTTGTCGGACATGAACATGCAGTAGTGGAGACCTTTCCATAGCTTCAAGAGATCGAGGGACGTGAAGGATTTGGGGCGTGAGAGGTAAGCGCGGAGGGAAGAGAGGGCGCGATCGCGGATTGTGCGGTCTAGAAAACGTTGATTTAGTTCAGTGCGATGTTCTTCGGCAGGGAAGTTGCGATGATGGTTGTTACCATACCGCTTGAGGCGAGTTGCTTGACGAAGGGACTCAGGTCGGAGCTCTTCTGCGCTTTCGTTGCTGCCATTGTGAGGGTTGTGTTGTGAGATTCTAACGGGCGCAAAGCTGCTGCGTTGCTTAAGGAACTTTTTCGTGGAGTAGGTATCGATTAGCCGGGCACGGTGCAGAATGAGGCACGTGCACTACGTATTAGTCATCACGTCTCTCTAACAAACCTGGCCGGACAGTCGTATAACAAGACTAGGCCGGGAGAAACAATATCTTCTATCTATCCTAGTATATATAAGTGGATAGAGACTAAAGTATATAGATATTAGAGTCTCTAAAGATATAGTATTATCTGTATATATCGCTGACTATAGATTGCTCTAGCGGAAAACTTTAAATTTAGCGTGTTTGCTACTACTTAGTAACTACCTCCTCTAAACTTCTCCTACTAACATACCTTTAACTACGAACACCAAACCGAATACCGAACGCAATTCGCCGCCCTTGTCGAAAGCGAAGTTATGAACCTTAATTGAGTCTAATAACTTTGCTTTCAGAAATGTCGTCTCCTATAACCTCTAAAAATCTTCTTAGAGGGAAGTACACAATCCGCCCTAAGGACATTGTTGAAGTCCTTTCACACCGCAAGAGAGATGAAGTAAGCTTGATTTTCTCATTTCTCTCTTACCTTAGGTAAAGTACTCACGTTTAAACCTCACTTACGTGTATTATAGATTGAGGAGTACCTTGTCCGGTGGCGGACCAAGCCTGTCTTCCCTTGTCCTCCACGCGCCATTGCGTCCTGGCACGCGCTTCCAGAGCTTAGGAACGCGCTACATCATGTGCAGGCGTATATTGAGAAAAACTCACTCTCAGGCAATGGAATCAGCGCTTCACTGACAGCGCCAGCTTCCAGAAAGAGAAAGTCACCTTCAGATGACGCTCCGCTGTCACGTGCCAGGCTTGGCGTTGACGCCAGCGGCCTTCCCACGCCTGCAGACTCAGTAATTGATTTGTGCACGCCAGAACCTGACGAGCGTGACGGACCTCGGATCTACAATGGCTTCTTCCAGTACAAGGAAGGCAGCATTATTGCCAAGAAGGACACTACAGGAGAGGCCGCAACGATTAACACGAAGAACCTGCCAACACAATACATGGTCGAAGAGGCTGCCAGGACGCCGGTGGACCAAGCGGAAGTTGCCATTCGTAACGCCTTTAACGACAAGCTACGAAAGGTCAAGAATGTACGTCTGGAAAACAAGTTCGATTCCACGACGCCAAACCTCAATTTTGATTTTATCCAGGACTACGTCTTGAGGGAGGGAGTCTCCGGCAACGCACCGGACACTTTTCAGGGTTGCCAGAAATGTAAGCCCGATCTGGGTCGCAATTTCGGGTGCGAACAAACCGCCAGATGCGAATGCCTGGAATTTGCCGCAGTGGACTTGGCCGCATTGAAAGCAAAGGATCCCGAGATGTACGAAATCTACCAGATCGCAACAGCAGCAGCCCAAGAGGAATCGAACGCAGCCGGCGAAGAGTATCTGGGTCGCGATGGGATCAATACCGCTGGCATGCCAAAACGAGCTCCTTACTCGAAGCCTTCCCATACGGGTAAACCGCAGACCATGGACCCCCTTTATCTTGAGGCGCGTCGTCCTATCTACGAGTGCAATGTTAATTGCAAGTGCGGACCTAGTTGCGCAACGAGGCTTGTACAAAAGGGACGGCGCGTCCCCCTCGTGATCTTCAAAACTGGGGCGGAGAGAGGCTGGGGTGTGTACTGCGAAGAGGACCTGTATGCCGGAGAATTCATCGACGTCTACCTGGGCGAAGTCATAACAGACGAGGAGGCTGGCCGACGGGAAAGCTCTCAAGAAGGTTCCAAAGACAAATTGTCCTACCTATATAGCCTGGACAAGTTTGTGGGAGACCGTGATCCGACCAACAATGACGCCCCGCTAAAACAAGAAGACTGCTACGTTGTGGATGGACAGTATATGGGGAATGTCACGCGCTTCAAGAACCATTCATGCGAGCCCAATGTGCGACAGTATACTGTGTCTTACAATAAGCACGATCTCAAACTCTACAGTCTTGCCTTCTTCGCCAATCAGGCCATTCCAGCTGGGGTTGAACTGGTTTTCGATTATCTGGATAATGATCCGCAAGAGCTGGACGTAGCGATTCGGAGAAGAGAAGCTGCATTAGTGGATCCGGAGTATGCAGGAATGACCAGATGTTTCTGTGGTGCCCCCAAGTGCAGGGGGTTTCTGTGGGATAAGGAGGATGTGAAAGTAGACCCAGGCTTTCTCTAACGTACGATTTGAAAGCTGGGAGAGCTGGGAGACGTACTACGCTGCGAGGCTTGTCGAGTGGTTGTCGAGATTAGCACCAAGCAGCTCTAGGCTGTGACGATGTTTGATAGAGAGAGAAAGGGCATTAAGCAGGAGCTTAAAGGCTGATTGATAGACATGAGACGTTCAGCGCTTGTAACTACATTAATGTCCATTCTCCAAAGGTGAAGAGTCGTCTCAGCTTCACGTGAAGTACGGCAAGCTTCTGCCCGGGCAGACTAGTAGGTAGCAACCCTTGTCCAGCACAGGCGCAAGGGGTCTTGGCCGCTCGGGCGAACTGTTTCCGGACATAGGGAACTACCTCTTCACGCACGCCGCGATTGAATTTTGGAGGACTTAACCAGTTAACCAGTTAGAATAACTCAATCATCATCATCATCAATTTTCAAAGGATCGAAGATAAATATTGTACACAAAGCAAGCACTCTATTTTCGATGGAAAGTGAGTGAGTACATGTATTCGCATACGTCAAACTCATTCAGGTCGATACATGTATGTATGTTGTATGTATCCGTAGATCGAAGCGCACAAAGCTCGATCGTGGAAGTTCAATTCACCTGTATTTTTTAACCCTTAGTTCCTCAGTAGTTCTTCTAGTCGCAGGTGAGAAGTGATAGTCGAACTCTGTTGATTTTTGGTGGATGATGATGATGATGTTCCCCTCCTTGCCGAGTGCACACTAGACTTGGCGCCGAACGCAAAACAAGACGACGTGATTAACGTTTTTGACTGCTGCAGTGGACTGTGGACTGTGGAGGTACATGTAGCTTTCAGTAGGAGCTGTATACATATATAACCACTCATATACCGTGGTGTGTGGTAAACCACATGCGTATCACGTTTTTGACGCTGTTCTGCACTGTCCTGTCCTGTGCTGTCTGATTATTTGTTGTTGCGGTTCGGATTGATCAATTGGATTGGTTTATATTGCCTGATCCCTGCTTGGAGACAGACACCAACAACAACAATCATCAAATTGTCTTTACTTATCGGAGGTTTAGTAGTTCGGGCTGGGCTGTGCTGCTCTTGAGGGCGAATATCTGCATACCACAGCATACTTGGACCGAGCAGTCTATCTCAGAGCGAACGAGCAAGAAGAAGACATTCGAGACTTGTGCACCCTACCTGATTGGCCAAGAAGGCAGGTGTCCGCTGCACGATTTTCCAGGTGAATGAAGATAGCACCACCGCTGTAATGCTGCACACATGAGACTTGGAAGACAACAACAAAAGAACATCCCAAGAAAAGAAGACGCAAAAAAAATGGAACGAACGACCACATCAACCAGCCAATTCGCCAACGACGCCTACACATGGGACAACCTCACCGGATGGAAAAGCTACCGCACCCTCCGCCCCTTCCGCGGCATCTACCACGACCTCCGCCGCCGCCTGCCCTACTACAAAAGCGACCTCACCGACGGCCTCAACTACCGCACCCTCGCCGGGACCGTCCGCATCTTCTTCGTCAACCTCCTCCCGGCCATCGCCTTCACGCTCGACATGCAACGACGCACGGACGCCTTTTTCGGGATCAACGAAGGTCTCTTCGCATCTGCGCTCGCCGCGTTGGTGTTTAGCTTGTTTTCGGCGCAGCCGTTGACGGTTGTGGGGGTGACGGGGTTGATTTCGCTGTTTAATTATACGACGTATGATATTTGTGCACGACAGGGGATTGGCGAGTTGTATCCGCAGTTTATCGCGTGGGTGTCGATTTGGGCGGCCATTACGCATTGGATGTGTGCCGTGTTGAATTGGTGTGATTATATGCGGTATATTACGGATTTTTCGACGAATTCGTTTGGCATGTATGTTTCGATTATTTATATGAGTGAGTATAGTTCTTCTTTTTCTTTTTTCCTTCTGCTTTTGGGTTGGGCAACTCATATGTACCTTACATGAAGATGGGTAGCTGATGAATTTGTGCACAGTCAAGGGAGTGGAAGAACTTGTGGCCAACTTTGACGAAGATGGTGCCAATCCTGCTGCAGCAGGCTACCTGGGTATCATCATTGCACTGTGCTTCTGGGCGACAGTGTGGTGGTTAGAAGGCATGGGAAATACCACTCTGGGTCGATCATATGGACGAAAGTTGCTGTCCGACTATGCCTACCCCATCGCCACCATTTTCTGGACTGGATTCTCGCATATCCCAGGTCGTATCAAGGACGCAGATCTCCCTCGCGTTCCGCAGACTCGGGCTTTCTATCCCAGCACAGACCGGAGTTGGCTCATCGACTTCTGGAACCTCGAAGCCCGATATGTCTTCGCCGCTCTACCGATTGGAATCCTCTTAACCCTCCTCTTCTACTACGATCACAATGTCAGCTCCCTCACAGCACAAGCTCGACAATTCCCCCTCAAGAAACCCGCCGGTTTCCACTGGGACTTCTTCCTCCTCGGCATCACCTGTTTCATCGGCGGCATCATCGGCATCCCACTCCCCAATGGCCTCATTCCCCAAGCACCAGTCCACACAGACTCCCTCACCGAATACTCCGACACCCTCGCCATCACCAAAGAAAAGGCATCCGATGACGACGATTCCTCCTCGTCACGCTCCTCTCATGCCGACCAACAACAATGGCAAGTCCACCACCACAAAAAGATCATCCCCCTCCAAGTCCGCGAACAACGCGTCTCCCACATCCTCATGACCCTCGGCCTCATAGGAGTCATGACCGGGCCCCTCCTCACCGTCCTGCACACCATGCCTCTGGGTCTCTTCGGCGGGGTATTCTTCGTCGTCGGGTTCGCCGGCATCCCGACCTTCAACATCACCCGCAACATCCTCTACTGCATGTCCGAGTCGCGCTTCACCTCCCCCTCAGACCCTCGCAACAGCCTCTCCAAACGCAGAATTCTCTACTACACGTCATTCCAAGTGGTAGGTGTGGCGATTAGTATTGCCATCAGTCAGACGATTGCGGCGATTGGGTTTCCGGTGATTATCACCGCGTTGATTCCTTTGCGCTGGTGCGTGTTGCCGAGGATTTTTACCGAACAGGAATTGTTGGTGCTGGATAGTCCGACGGCGGATGCGGATGTCGTGTTGTGTTCGATGGGGGGACAGCCGGAGAGGCCGGAGGTGAGAATGGCGAGGGAGAAGAGAGGGAATCGGGGGGTAGAGGACGAGGGAGGTGATGATGAAGAAGAAGAAGATGGCACCGGAACGAGCAGTGGGTTTATTAGTGAAAAGGGAAATGGGAACGGTGGAGCGGACTCAGGTAGTGGTGGGCTTGGTGGTGGTATGAGGTCGAGAGATCAATTTGGCAAGGATGAGGAGGATGAGAGAGAAAGGAGGAGGGAGGCGGAAGGTGTTCGTCCTACGGGTCATGCTTAAGTATCTACATCATGTCACTTATTATTCATCCACTTCGCAACAAGTAAGTAAGCACAAGATTCACCTCTCATTGATGATCAGGTAGTCTACCAGGAGGTCCTCTGGATAGTGCAAAATGACCAGCGCGATTTCCATATAGAACTAATCAGTTCGTCGGTAATATTCATTCCGAAAAAGTTAGTTCACTTCACTCCATTTCATTTCACTTCACCCTCCATCCATCCATCCCGCATTAACAGCCACCTAAGCCTCATCTCTCTCTCTCCTTCCTCTCTGCGAAAAAATGAAATAAAAAACAACCCTACCCTAATAACGATAATCATAGCAGAAGAATCAGAATCAGAAACAGAAACAGAAGCAGAAGACTCCTCAAATTCTCTCCTTCTTCTCTACCTTACTTCCTACTTATTTACATTCATTCACTTGACATCCACCTCTCAAGGCCGGCCCACCCACCCACCCTTACCCAGTAAAGAAGCCAGAAAGCAAGCAAGTCACTATACTCCACGCTCAAACGCGTTACGAGGTCCAATTTCCAATTTCCAATCAAGAAAACAACCAGGCAAAAAAAAGAAGAAGGAAGGACAAAAAAAGCGCCGATGATGCCATGCCATGTTTCTTCTTCTGGTCGGTTTTTTTGCTTTGCCATGAATTTTTTTTTTCTTCCCGGGACAACATCCAATCCAATCCATCCCATCCCCTCTATCCTGCCTGGCCTATGCTGCTGCTATCATGCATGCATGCATGCATTCATCGGTTCCCAGTCCAGCCCCAACAATACGAGAGAGATTTTTCCCAAAAGGAATGACGGTTGAATGCACTAGTGGATCACACAATGGAGAGATTCCTCTGTTCGCGGAGGCGCCGCGGTCTGTATTCAACATTTCAACCACAAAAGGAAAAAAAAGCCGCAATGCACAGGTTGACTTTCTTATGCTTATGATTGTCGTCGTCATCATCATCGTTGTCGTCACCTCCTCTTCACAAAAGGAGATGGCATCATATCCTCCAAAATGGCCGGGTTGCCAATCCACTTGGCTGGACTCTGCGGAACAGAAAAAGCAGAAGCAGATTTAGCACTACTCAGCTCCACTAAAGTCCGTCCTCGCACCGCAGAGGTGGTAGTAGAAGTAGGAGGTCTCATGTTTTCCTTTTCAGCTGCAGCACTGAAGATATTACGCTTGAGGGGTAGTTCACGACCTCCTTTTCTCGGTGAGACGAAACCTCTCATTTGTATGGCGGGATGATGGGCAGGTGAAGGATCGGCCATGTGGACATCCATAGGACTGTCTCGGTGTGCATTGACCGCGTTGCAGTTCGCAAAGGTCTTGGCTCGGACAAAAGGTTTGCGTTCACGCTTCTTTGGTGGGAGTTTGGTGGTCCGGTTGGCAAGAGGAGACACAATTTCGTCTTGTGCTTCGAGAGCATTGTCACCTAATGAAAGCGAGGTGAGATCTTGTTCGATGATGGATTCGTCGAGGTCGGGCAGGGATGACGCATCGGTGTCGGGGACTTTGTTTGAAAAGCTGCTGAAATTGGAGATGTCTCGACGAGCAGGAGGTGGTGTCGATGAGCGAATATGTGTCGAGCCGAGCGACTCGTTTATCGTGGTGGTTGGGATGCTGGCCAAATGGAGAGCTAGCTTTTCTTCCGCGCGTTTTTCGACTGCCGCGTCGAATTGGATAAGTAAATCTGCCTTGTTCTTTTCATGTGCCTCGTGCACTTTCTGATCGATTGCGAGAGTTGCACGAGCATGCCACTCCATTTCGACCTTCTTATTAGCCTCACGAAGCTTTGCAACTTCGCTCTGTAGGTCCTGAATTTGCTTTTGTGCAGCAGCGAGCTTAGCAAATGCAGAGTCGCGGTCTGTCTGCAGTTTTCCCAGCTGACCCAATGCTGATGCTTGTTCGAGGCGGGTTCGGGCCACCTTGATATTGGCAACTCCCAGGAGCTGCGCACAGTCGGGTCGTTGGCGAGGGTCTGTCTTTAAGCACCACGAGATAACATCTGTGAGGTCCTGAGTATAATGTGCAGGTAGAGGCTTGATGTAGCCTTTCTTGATCTTCAAAACGAGCTCCATATGGCTACGAGCCTCAAAAGGCACCTGTCGCGATGCTAGCTCGTAGATGATGCAGCCCATGGACCAGATATCCGAGTGATGCGAATATCGCTCTGCAGCACATATCTCTGGGCTCATGTAGAATGGTGTGCCGACGTAGGTGCTGGCAAAGTCATGTGAGGCGATGATCTTGGAGAGGCCAAAGTCGCCGAGCTTGACACTGTTATTGTCGCCCAGGAAGACTGCGATTCGTTAACTGGTGCTCTTCAACGCGAGACTGTGGTCGTTGGAGGCATACCATTCTCCGGCTTGAGGTCGCGATGCAGGATGACGGTGTGGCCTTGCTTGCTGACCAGCGCCTTGCCCTTTCGCACGTTGCCTTCCTTACCAGCAGGCGGGGGGTCCTCGCCATAGTGGCATCGGTATAGCGCTCCCACGAGTTGCGCAAAGATGGCCCAGATGAACTCCTCATCGGCCATCTTGTTCCGCTCCTTCAGCTTGCGAATGTAGCCTCCCAAATCGCCGTTGCCGCAATACTCCATGTACAAATGAAGGTCGTGAGAAGACTTGAGGTGCTGTCGGTGGTAGTACTGCACAATGTTGGGGTGGCGCAGCGATTCGAGAATGCGCAGCTCGGCGTGCAACTGTTCCTTTTCTCGATCTGACATTCTGGTGTATGAGATCTCCTTGCGGCAGATGACCTCGCCGTCCGTCTTGCGGCGCACTTTGCGAATGACCCCGAACGAGCCCTGCCCAATCTTCTCCAAGACGTCGTAGTCGTTATCGGTAGCCATGGTTCCGGTAATTGACTGACTGCCCAGGGGGTATGGTGTGGTGTTTATGGTGTGTATCGTGAGTGAGAGGTGGTTGTTCGTTCGTTTCCTACAGTTATCGTCTGGTAAGGAAAGGCTGTTGGGTTAGTATGAGCATTAACGAGGCGCGCTCCGAGGTCAAGTCATCCAAGCAAGCAAGGAAGCGAGCTGTGCACGAAAGGTACAAGAGCAGAGGATGAGGGAGGGAGGGAGAGTGAGGTACATGTAAGCAGGTACATGTACGGAGTGAGTGAAGAAGATGTCGGCAAGCTCAGCTCAGCCTGTCAACAGTCGCTTGACAACCGTTGTCATGGCATGGCATGGCTGCTTTCGGGTGATTGGGTTTCTCCGAAGCCGAAATCCTCCGACCTCCGATGGATCGATCAATCGAGATAAGCATGTGAACAAACGGCACGTGCCAGCGGGCGGATCTAGCCGCTCCAACTCACACTTCCTGTCTCCGACTCTGTAGTCGACATCATCTTGCCACAGACATGGCCGACCTCCTCAAAAAACACCAGCTCGAATCGGCCCTCTATCAGGAGAAAAAGGAAATCTCTTCCGGCCGACTCAAGGATGAGAACCCCCTCGACACCAGCCCCGAGTTCAAGAAGTTCTGCGAGGCCTGTCGTCGAGGCCATCTCCGCGTCTGTCAAGAGCAAATTGGAACGGGAATCAACATCAACGCCCGGGACGAGTATGACTATACGCCGCTGATTCTGGTAAGGAGAGAGTGATGTTGTCCCCAAGAACTATGACCCGGGCTGATGGCTGATGAGGTGGCTTGAGGCGTCACTATGTGGACACTACGAAGTCGTCCAGATGCTGCTAGAGCAAGGCGCTCTGTGCGAACGAGATACATTTCAGGGGGAACGGTGTCTGTACAATGCCTTGAATGATCGCATCAGAAATCTGCTATTGCAGTACGACTACAGCAAGTCCACGCATCCTTTGCAGCCATTGGCAGCACATGTCACTAGTCTCCTCACTCGCGACTCTCCCAGAACTGCAGATATTACGGTCCAGGCTGGAGATGATACTTTCGACCTCCATAAATTCGTGCTTAGTGCGAGAAGTCCATACTTTGCTCAGAAGCTTGCTGCTGCGCCCGAGACTAAGTTCTGGAAACTGGCAGGCTCGGTGGCACCACGATCGTTCGAAACGTGCATCAGGTATCTGTACATGGCAGAGGTTGGTGCGGATCTTAGCGAAGACAGCCAGGCACGAGCCACTCTCGCTGGAATTGATAAACTGAGTCGACAAATGGAAATACAGCAGCTCTACCAGGACTTACTCTCATCTGGAGACCGGCGTCAAGCGAGACAAAGGAGGGATGAAGAGGTGCAACGTAGTCGAGATCAATTGGCAACTTGGTTCTCCGATAACATTCTCAGATATAAGACAGTCGTGGCGACAGAAAAGGTTGATGGCGTGAAATGGGATCGCAACAACACCATCTTCGCAGACGTACTCCTGCGTGCCGATGAAGATGAGGGTGAAGGAGAGGAATCTGAGCCACCAATGACCACAACACGACAGACCGAAGGACCACTCAATGGCATCCCAATTGGGCGCTTCAACAACAATGACAACCAACATGCTTCTCACGCACGAAAACCTCGTCAGTCAGTACTCTTCCCTTGCCATCGAGCAATGCTGCTCCGATCCGAAGTCTTCGCGACCATGTTCGCCTCTTCCTTTCGTGAAGCCCAAGAATCTTCCCACCTACAGATCATCCCGGTGGACTGCTCCCCCGAAGTCCTCGAAATCATCCTAACTTTCATGTACACCGAAAAAGCGGACTTCTCGCTCTCCATAGCCTTGGAAGTGCTCAATGCCGCCGACATGCTCTTCATCGAACGCCTCAAACAACGAGCAGCTCTCTTAATCAGCACTCTTGGAGCTGGCTCCGTATTTACACAACGAGACAACACAAACAACGAAGGAGGCGATGAAGACGAAACTCTCGACATCTACGACGTGGTCCGAGCAGGTTGGGACACACGCGTGCATCGCCTCGAAGAATTCGGAGCCCGATATATCGCTTACAAGCTGGAAAAATATATCGACGAAACGGAATTTAAAGATCTCGTGAAAGAATCTGCCAATCGAATCACATCGCGAGAAGAAACTGATACCGTGGAACTCATCGATGATATACGATATTACCTTTCCGAACGCTTTCGCTTGCGCTTTGAGGATACGGGATTTGACGAGACCTTTGACGAGGGAGATGCGTCGTCGTCGTCGTCGTCGTTGGAGGATGGTGTGGACAAGTTACGAATTGATGATGGTCATCATGGGGAAGGTATCGCTGCTGCTATACAACAGCATGAAACGGAAGGCCAAGTCGTGATACGTACGCTCGATGGAGAAATCGCAGGTGATGAGTTTGCGCAGGATGCGTTGAATTACCAGATCTTGCTGGGAAAAATTGATACGCTGATGGAGACTTTGGGTCTGGATGGTTAGTTAGCTACTGTAGATGAAAAGGCTGGGAGATTTGAGATGTATATATATGTAGAAGAAGAATATACATACATCATCACAGAAAAGATGAAGAAAAGATAAAGATTGAGAGATGTGAATTATATATATATGGATAAAAATTTACAAAAAAAACCCACCCTCCTTCCTACTACAAATCACTCGTCCTCGCCTCCGACTCCCCAATCCACCGATCCAGCATCTCCCGATTCCTCGGCCTCAACCCAATTTTAAACGGCTTGGGATCCATCGTCAACCCATTCGGCAACGAATTACACCCCATACAATCCAACACGGGACGATCTCTCGGATCTTGGGCCTCGACCACCTCAAACGCAGAGATCAATTTCAAAAACGCCGTATACAATTCGCGATTCGCTAAATGGCTGCCGATGCACATGCGACTTCCGGCTCCGTAGCCGTAATGCGGTGTGCCTCTCGTGGCGCTGGCGTCGTCGAGCGTGTTGTCGGATAAGTAGCGATCCGGGTTGAAGGTGTAAGGGTCTTTGAAATGGGTGTCGTCGTAGTGGGCGGCAAAGGCGTTCATGTAGAAATCTGTTCCGGCGGGGATGGTGGCGTTGTTCCATGTGATGGGCTTGACGGAGCGGCGGGGCAGACAGATGGGGATGACGGACCAGAAGCGGAGAGTTTCTTTGACGAGGGCGGTGATGTAGGAGCATTTTTCTTCGTGGAGACAACGTTCCCATGCGTCGTTGTTAGGGTATTGGGCGAGGATTTCGGCGTAGGCGCGTTTCTGGATGTCTTGGCCGTGGGGAGAGGAGAGATATGCGACGCCCTGTTTGTTTTAGAAAGAGTGAGTTAGTCGTTGCTGGAAGTTGGTGTAGGTTTGATATTCTTACCATGATCAGATTTGCTGGTACTGTGTCTAAACCGGCAGATACCATGGATAGGCCAATGGACATTACTTCCGCTTCGCTCAGCTTGGCTTCCGGATCCTTGAGAACGTTTCCAGAAATGCAAGGCTTGTCTTTCCCCTCGGCCATGCGCTCCTTGAGACCGTTGAGAAGTTTCCACATGTACTTCGCTCTGCGGGCTTTGTATTGCAAGGGCTTATCATTTCCGCCAGGAAGTAAACGCATCAAAGGGATATAATCCGCCCAATTCGTTGCTGTACTGCGGAACTTGCTGATTTCTCGCTCGACATGAACAATCTCCTTCAGCAGCGCGTCGTCGATGTTACCCTCAATCTTGTAGCCATAGTTGAGAGTCAAAGAAGTTGAGAGAGCGAATCGGGAGAAGTAGAGATTGATGTCCACATCGCGTTCGCCGTAGTTCGAGTCTCTGGTCATTTCCTTGATCGATTTGGTAGATTCGTATTCCAGAATAGGCATATAGCTAGCCACAGCTGGTCTGTTCAGTGCTGTTGCAGCAGCCTTTCTCCTGGCTTTGCAGCTTTCGTCCCATGGGCTGGTACCGATAGTGAAACCTTCGCTCGAGCTGACGACAGTATGGAAGGTATGCAGAGTGGGTCTGCTGATCAATGCGGATTGATTCGTGATCCATAAGTTTTTGACGCTGTCGAAAGTGTTTGCAAAGACGACTCTGCGGTTGCCCAAGCGGACTTGAAAGACAGAGCCGTACTTCTTGGCCATCTTCATTGCATTGAGGGCATGATTGTCGCCCAATTGTCGTAGGTTCCCGAGGATTGGCACTCCAGGGACTTCTGGAAGGCCTTTGATCTTGGGCACATTGGTTCTGTCGATGATCTTGACTGTGGTGTACAGCAAAGCAATGAGGAAGAACGGCAGGACGTGTGGTTGCAGCAGGAGAGCAATCAGGCTCTGTGGCTCTGCTGCTGAAGCCATGTTCTTCCTGTTCCTGCTTTCTGGCAATGTAGTTCTACCGCAAGTCAGACTGCTCACAAGAAGAGTTGATGTATCGTATCGTCTGAATGGGGAGGGGTGCAAGATGCTCATATACTGGTAGACGACGGAATGCGAGAGATGAGTGAAGCTTTCGCTGGGAGACCGAAACGACGGAGCTGATACAGTGCAAGGACACGGTCACGCACCAGGTCTAGCAGTGCGGAGTAACCGCTCTGCTGTCATTGGCCGCCTGGGAGCGGTACGTTGGAGTAAGTGAAGTATCAAGGACGGCTCCAGAGCGAACGAGTGGGGATGTAGCTTCAGGACGTGCAGCTGCAGGGCGGAACTGCCGCGCGCGCGGAAATCGAGGTCCAGTCACTGTCCTCGTAACTGTATTGTTATTATTGTATTATTTTTGTAGGTACATGCAGCTGGCACGACATTAGAGGGCGACGAGGCATATACTGACTCAGCCGAGACGCGGATTTGGTGTTCGTGAGGTCAAATTTACAGCTGACGTCGATACTGCGGCCAATATGTAATATACATGTATGATTAGGATTTCATGTCTATGGCAGGTTCTATGCGCCCAATGCAGTCGCCAAAGCCAACGATGCCATAGCTCTCAGAGCCACAGTGTCCTGTCATGGATACAGTATCGCCATCTTCTAGGAACGTGCGAGTCACTCCGTCCGCAAGCTCCACTACTTCCTTGCCATTCTCACTTTGCTCCAATAATGCCCCCTTCGCCTCTTTCGTCTTGCCGCTGATGGTTCCAGATCCCATGAGGTCACCAACGTTGAAAGGACAGCCTCCAACAGTGTGGTGAGCAAGCATTTGAGGAAAGGAGAAAAGCAGCTGTGTTGCCGAAGTCCGCGACAAGATGCTCGTGTAGCCTTCGTTTGGCGTGATCGCGAACGAGAGGTCGACGTTGTAGTGCGATTGTCTGCCTTTCTCGTCAAGGTATGGCAGTAATTGTGTATCGTTTGGTAATCCGGTCGTTTTAAAGGGCTCGAGAGCGTCCATCAAGACTACCCATGCTGAGATTGTGGTCGCAAAGTTCTTCGAATTGAAAGGACCGAGGGGCACGTACTCCCAAGCTTGAATGTCTCGTGCAGACCAGTCGTTCATGAGCACGACGCCGAATAAATGTTCAGGCGCATCAGCAACACTGATCGGCTGGCCCATTGTATTCGGCTTGCAAACGAAGCAGCCGAGCTCAAGTTCGATATCAAGCTTCTTGCAGGGACTCAGAATGGGCTCTTTCTTCTCAGCAGTCGGATTGGCAAGTATCTGGCCATTTGGTCTCCTGATGGGCGTTCCAGAGACGACTACAGAGCTGGCACGGCCATGATAACCGACCGGCAGGTGTTTGTAGTTTGGTTGAAGGGCATTTGCTGCACCGCGAAAGAGTACGCCGACATTGTAGGCATGATTCAGTCCCGCGTAGAAGTCCTGTGAAAAGAGTCAGCTTACAGCCTCGCAAGTTCGTGGCTACCTCGCATACGCACCGTATAGTCACCAATCTGCATGGGCAAACGGGTCTTGACCTGATCAAGAGGGAAAAGGGCCTCCTTTTGTAGTGCATCGTTTTGCTGGAGGACGTCTGGGAAGGGGCCATCACGAAGCAGGACGCTTTGCAGATACTCACGCACTACCTTGTGAATTGGCCGTCCGAGAGCAGCAAAGGCATTCAAAGTGGGTTGCGAGAAGACTGCTTGGTGAGGCTGGATTGCAGACAGCTTCGAGAAGCCATTGCCCTGCGCGAAGGCATGCAGATCCAAGGCATAGCTCCCAATGGCAACAGCAGTCCGTGGCTGTGGCGAGGATGGTGTCGATATGATGCCAAAAGGGATATTGTGTATCGAGAAGTGGCTGATCGGGTCAATCTGGAGCCAACTCCGGAGGCGTGCCATCCTCCTTGTGTGTGATGTTTCTGTTTCAGGCTACTGCTGTAGGGAGGTGAAGTCAATAGTAATGGAAGACTGAATTATGCTTCACGGTGGAGGAGCAGAGGCTGTGGCTGTAGAACCAGGAGGTAAATGATGCCGTTATAGCCGGTACATGTAATGCTAGCTCTACCACTACTGTAGCATGAGGTGATGAAACTAGATTCACGTTCACTGGACTGGGTACTACGACATGTATGTACCTTGCTGTCGTCGTTGGAGGTCAGAATAGAACTGAACTAAGGTACAAAAGGTACGGAAAGAAGCCGTCCCACCTGCTCCACGCCTAGAACTGAACCATATCGCGCCTTGGCGCGGGGCATCGGCAAACCATCAATCAACGCATCTCATCACACTCACACACTGCGGAACGCTGCCACGGAACTACATGTACACCTCATGCACTAGTCGCTTCTACCATAGCTACCGCTCTTCATAAGATGCCTCAGTCTTCTACACCTCCCCACGGCAAGTCATATCTCCCCTCCTTGCACTCGCACACTCACCACCAACATGCCCGTCACCCACTTCAGCCTGCCTGAAAAGTACAAATATCAGAACGGATTCGGCAGCTATCATGAAACTGAGGCCGTAGAGGGCGCTCTGCCTATTGGCGCCAATAATCCCCAGAAACCTCCATATGGCCTCTACAATGAGAAGCTCTCCGGCACCGCCTTCACAGCCCCTCGCCATGAGAACAAGCAGACCTGGCTCTACCGCATCTTGCCTGCCAGCGCACACTCCAACTTCGAACCACGAGAGAGCTCCTCGTACGACCTCAACCCCGGTGGCTTACGTGACGCAAAGTGGCATCAGATCCCGAATCAGCTACGATGGAATCCCTTCGATTTGGACGAGACGGTGGACTGGGTGCACAGCTTGAAACTGGTTGCTGGCGCTGGTGACCCGACGATGAAGAGCGGCCTAGGCATACTCATATACGCCGCGGGCAAGGACATGGACGAGAAGCATGCTTTCTACAGTGCGGATGGCGATCTATTGATCGTACCGCAGCACGGAGCACTGGATATACAGACTGAGCTCGGCAGACTGCTCGTCAGACCGAACGAAATTGCCGTGATACCTCGAGGCATTAGACATCGCATAACCCTGCCAGAAGGCCCGGTGCGAGGCTATGTTCTTGAGCTATATCAAGGCCATTTCGAGCTGCCTGAGCTTGGGCCTATCGGATCTAATGGTCTGGCCAATGCACGAGACTTCCAAGCCCCTGTGGCAGCCTTCGATGAAGATACCGAGAGCGAATACACGCTGTTTGCAAAGTTTTCGGGCACGCTTTTCGCGGCGAAGCAAAACCACACTCCATTCGACGTCGTTGCATGGCATGGCACCTACTATCCTTACAAGTACGACCTCGGACGATTCAACACCATAGGGTCCATTTCCTACGACCATCCCGACCCGAGCATCTTCACAGTTCTGACATCCCAGTCCGATCATGCCGGCACTGCGATTGCGGACTTTGTGATATTTCCCCCACGATGGCTCGTAGCAGAAGACACGTTCAGGCCACCGTGGTATCATCGTAACACCATGTCTGAGTTCATGGGCCTCATCCACGGACAGTACGATGCGAAAACCGGTGGCGGCTTTCAGCCTGCAGGTGCTTCTCTGCACAATGTAATGAGTGCTCACGGACCAGATGCATCGACGCATGAAAAGGCCAGTAACCTTAAGCTCAAGCCAGCAAAGGTCGGTGACAACAGTATGGCTTTCATGTTCGAATCGTGCCTGATGGTTGGTGTGACGGACTGGGGCTTAAAGCAATGTCAAAAAGTGCAGGAGGACTACAATGCTGAGTCGTGGGAGCCCTTGAAGGCTCACTTCAATAGAAAGGCAAGCCTACCCAAGGCTGACGCCAATGGGTCCCATGAGGCAAACCCGCAGGCTTTACCACACTATTCGTAGCGTAATAGAACTATTTGATACCTTAACTTTGGCGATGTCCTGGAAAAACGCGGATGATGTCAAAGTGCTTTATGTTATTACTGCACTCCACGGCTGTATACATACCTACCCGCACATGTGGGGACGTTTGTGAGATGTTGTTTGTGAAAACAGGGGTCCCCCTCTTATCAGATCCGAGCATATGGGGCTCCCCAAATTCCAATGTTGTGTTGGAACGCTTCACGCGACTCCATCTTCACTAGACGAACACTACATCCATTGAACAGAAAAACAGAAATCCTCCTTGCAAAGTTGACATACGTACACGAACTGCGGATAGATGATCAGAGCAGAAGCAAGCAGATCTACCTCCTCGCACGCTACGCTGCTCGCATTGAGCGAGAACGCGCCAAACACACGCGTTTGCAAACCGCAAAGGGCGCCTGCAGATAGAATATGGATAGCCAAGGACCAAAGACGACAGTCCCAACTCTGCAACCTACTCCTCGTTGCATCCTCGGCGACGTCTCTCCCAATGTTCGCACTACTATGGCTGCTCCCGTGGACAGTGGAACCGGCAGTCTCTCGCTGAAACGCAGTCTGTCCGCAACGCTCGACAACGATTCTGGCTTCACATATCTGAAGAAGAGGAAGCTGTCAAGTAATAGAGAGCTCTCTGAAACAAAGAAACCACGCCCCGAAACGACTCAAGTACAGAAGACCACCACTCCTACTGCTCTAAGTGCGCCAAGTCGCGAGCAGGTATGCTATATCTTGCCATAAGTGCGCGATCGACGACTGACCTTCCCAAGACCAGTCAATACCTCAAGCCCGCGGGCTTGTATGCTCCAACCAGGCCTGGCGACGAGGACGAGGGCAGCGAGACATCAGCAGAACGCAAATCCTTTTCCTCACTTATCAACTATGATCCATCGTCCCAGCCTGGTGCTGGCTCGCAAGATCAGCAAAGACTACTGTTTAGCGGTCCCTCATATGCCGAGCAGTTGAAATTACGACTGCGATTGGCTACGTATAAGATACGAACGTGAGTGTGTTGAGCTTATACCGCAAATACCTGGTCTGACATTGGATGCGCGCAGGAACCAGGTCCATGTGGCTTTCAATGATCTGCGAGAAAACGATCCTAATCAGAGTCTTCCCAATTGCTCTGAGGCGGAAGAAGCAGTAGCAGCTTTGCGTGCCGAAGCACAGCTGAGAATGGCGCCAGACAACCGTTACTATCCTGGTCGTCCTCCTCCACTGCCAACACCTTTCCCAGCACCGATGCTTCGCCCGACTGATTACAGTAGCCGGCTGGTTTACGAACGAGAACGACGCATGCGCAGCTCACCTCCAGCAGTTGCTTCTCCTCGATGGGTCCCCAGAGGACTGGCTACTCCGGCAGCTGGTCCGCGCGGAGATGTTGCAGACGAAGAATTGACGAGTAGCACTGTCAAGGGTCGCGTCGCTGAAGGACTCTTGGACCTCAGGCATGCTGTTGGAACTGCAAGATGAGTGTATCTTGAAAGAATCATTTTTCCAGCATGCTGGCGAAGCATGACAGGCATTGGGATGACGTAAGCGCGGCAACATTCACCTTTGCAATTGAATTCTGCAACACATCATAAATTCAAATCATATCCACTACCAATGCCACCAGGTCACTCAGAGCTCACCGCCGTCGCGGATGATTTGCTTGCAGGTCGAGGTCTGAAGCTTCTATCCTGTGATATCCTCCAAAAGCTATGGCAAGGATATGGTTACGTTTGCCGGATCAGCGCGATTGACGAAGCTCAAAACAAGTGGTCTTTGATTCTAAAATATGTCCAACCGCCGGTGGCTGGGCAAGCCGAATCGGAAGGTCATATCAGGAAGATTATCAGCTACGAGGTGGAACAACATTTTTATTCCGAGCTGGCTCCACAACTTCCCCGTGATGCTGTAGTCGCGCAATGCCATGCCAGCATCAACAAAGAAGGCAAAGTCGCACTATTGCTCGAGGACTTACGAAGCAACTTCCCCGTGGCTGGCGAGAAGCGAGGAACTTTGAATCAGACACAAATCAATGCTGCTATCAAGTGGTTAGCCACTTTCCACGGCTTCTGGTGGGACAAAACGCTTGATCTGAGAAAGCACGGCTTGAGACTACCACCACTGGAGGACCTGTCACAGCAAGACAAGCAAAGTAGAAGCGGCGTCTGGCTCAACGGAGGGTACACTTATCTCGCCACTCGCATGTCCGAATATACCTCTTTATGTCATTCCGGCGAACAATCCGAATGGTCAACTCCACTCTGTGTCCCCCTTTCCCCCAAATCCGATGAAAGCATTGCTCAGCTCGTTGCTCGGATTCTCTCTCCATCAAGCGGCATTCTGACAGACTATGAAACCCTCATACACGGCGACGTCAAGGTACAGTATAGTCACGGACTTGAATTTTTCCCATCTCGTCTACAACACGCACAGAAACCGAGCTTGCTTGCTAATCATCACCATTCTTTCTTGCCTGTTTTTTTTAGTCGGAAAATCTCTTCACGGACGAATCTGGTGACACTGTGGCATTCTTCGATTTCCAATATGTGGGTCTCGGTTGTGGGCTGAGTGATCTTGCCAAACTCTTTACTTGCTCTGTGCCGAGCGATTTGCTTTACACAGAGCAGGCAGGCGGGCTTCCGCGTAGAATTGGTATGGGAAAGGGGGAAAAGCTGCTCCTGCAGCACTATCATCGGATACTGGAGGATGTCTCGGGAAAGCCGTATCCGTGGGAGATGTTGGTGATGCATTGGTAAGTTTTTTCAATGGGCACAACTGATGATGAAGATACGAGGCGTTTACACTGACACATCGCAGGCAGACAGCACTGATCGACTGGTTACGCTTTCAAGCGTCCTGGGGTAAGTCGATAGACTTTTTTTGTCATACACCTATTTACATAAGATACCTCTAATAAATCTTTGAAAGAAGATTTTTTTGACATCTCCGCAGGTTTCTGGGGAAATACCGAGTGGCTCGAAGCTCGTGCGCGGTTCATTCTCAGTGATCAAGATTGGTTGGACTGGCTCTTTCATGTTACTACTACTACTACTTCCTCTGCCGCTTGAAGGAGAACCTGCAACACTAACTACCTTACCTTGGGCAAATGATCTGTCTAAACAAAGCATGCTCATCTAGGTCGGTATACTTTTCCATCATCTAGAACCCCCAACCAAATAAAGTCTCTCACTGTTTTACGCCTGGCTTCGGTGTGCTACAACACCCAATTCTCTCCTCGTTGATCTAGCAGAAATGAACTATACTAACGTATGCAAGAAGGCATATACGAACAGCTGGCGAGGGCCGATGACGCAGTGGGTGTTTTTTGAGGAGAGTAGGTGGGGTGGTAATGATGATGATGTTGTCGTCTAAGATATATGTATATATGAGAAGAACATATACATGTAGGTGTTTTTGTCTTTGTTTAACTTCACAGCTGTTTGTTGTTCTCGTTCACCGACAATAGGTACATAGGTGATCATGTGCACATGTGCCCTTTTGGATATGGGACTAGCCAAAGCCGAGTATGACTCGCGGATATCGGCCGGAAGTAAGGTAGTCATCGTCATATGGGGATTTGACGCCATCGTTCGTTTCTGTGCTTCGAGATTTCTGAAGAAAGTGAGGGTTATGTATGAAAGTAATTTGATCGTTCCTGGTTAAAACATACTGCTGTGGTATACAAATAGGATGTTGTTATTGTGCAGAAAGTGTTGATTCATCAGTATGCATAAAAAGGTATTGTGTACATATAGGTTGTATGTAGAAGTGAACCTAGAGCGACTCGCCACAGTGGCGTAGACTCATATCCGGCCTTCCGAGAAATATTCGTGAAGATGGCTGCCATGTGTGTATGCACGGGCGTTGCTGTGTTTTATACCAGGGGATATGTGTGTACTGTGTAGGGCTGATAAAGGCTAAAAACAACCTATTCGAGTTATCATAAGCTGAAGAGGGCTTACGCTAACGCGGAATTGTCTCTTTCAGGTATTAGCATCCCCGATGCCGCTTATCCGTGGTGTATTGAGCAGTGGACACAGAAACAGACACGTGGATGAACATCCCTATGCCGTCCGTCATCATCCGCCCTGTGATTGGGCGTCGTCAGGAGCACTTTTGATGCGCTCCGAGCTTCAATCCTTCCATTCTCTTTTTTCCTTCTGTTCATCATCCATTCACAACCACCACCCAGACGACCACTCCATCTTACGATCTGTCACAGTACGACTGCTTGCTCTACATCCTCCTACTATCAGATAATCCGTAACCTCATACACCTGCGCAACCGACATAATGGGAAAGGAGGAGTTCAAGGACGGTATGTTTACTTCTTCTTCCACATGACGCGGACATCTACAGGTCACGGTGGCGATACTCGTGAAGCTATAGCACGCTCGGAAAGAATACGCCATCCTTCGAGAGCTTATCCTCATGTCCTCGCTCGCTCGCTCGCCCGGCCGCATGCCACGTCCTCGAATTCGCCGCTTCAGCACACGCTCCTAGACCCCATCACTGATGAGCAGCACAGGTGACAGCAAGAAGGGCGCCAACCTTTTCAAGACGCGATGCGCGCAATGCCATAACCTGAAGGCCGGCGAACCCAACAAGATTGGACCCAACCTCCACGGGCTATTCGGTCGCCACACCGGCCAGGTCGAGGGCTTCGCATACTCCGACGCAAACAAGCAAAAGGGCATTGAATGGAATGAGGGCACACTGGTACGGCGATCACGATGACGATGCGCTCAATGCTGCACCAGGACTAACGCGTCGCACAGTTCGAGTACCTCGAGAACCCAAAGAAGTACATTCCTGGTACCAAGATGGCCTTCGGTGGTTTGAAGAAGGGCAAGGACAGGAACGACCTTATCACCTACCTTCGCGAAGAGACGAAGTAGAGCAGAGAGGCGATAACAGTAGCCACACGAGGTGGCAATGAGGCGGTCAGCATCACCATTCGACCTGTACCAGTACATACAACAACTTAGACGCCCGCCCTGATGGTTGCCGTGGTGCGCGACAGCAGGGGCGGGTCGGTGGCCGAGCATGGTTTGATTTTTGTGCTATAACTATTTGCATCGGGTGTAAGGAGGTCGAGAGACCTCCGGAAATATCATCATCTTCTCTCCTCGATATTCCCGCAGGTCCGGCGCGGACAGTCACGATCTCCGCGCCTACAGCAATACCGTTCCGCCGGCGAGTTGTGTTGCAGTACGGATACGTCAACACTCTGGAAAATGCCAGATGTCCGGCAATTTATTGACAGGGTATCTTACCTTAATGAGCGAGTTCCGCAGCTCCTCCGCGCGGAGAACCCTCGGGCATTTCGGGTTTAACACTGAAGAGCAGGTCAGGTTGCATCAAGTCTGGACGTGGTATTATTGAGTCGAGACATTGTCAATCACAGCTTCTAACTTCCAGCGACTGCAGATTGAACGAATACCAGCTCAGGGATAGTCTCCTCTGTTGCTCCAACGCCCTCACTGAGCTTCGTATATACGACACAGGCCTGATGCTTCACTCTAGCTTCTTGCGTTTTTGGTCTTGACCCAGATACACTCTGATATAAGCAATGGGATACAGCACTTCAGGAACCATGGTCAAGACGATACAAGCAATGCTCAAGAAAGACCCGACGTACGGCCAATTCTCAGGAACGTTCCAATACCTCCAGAAAAAGGTAAGATAAGCAGTCACGCAACCCAGAAATCGCGTCACCCTGCTTCCCACGTCAGAAAAAAGAATGCATCCTCACACAGGGTGGTGGAAGGGACCTTACCAAATCTCCAATGAATGGCCCTTCGTTCCGTCTCGCAGCACCAGATACAACGAACCCCATCCGATAGGCAGCTGCAGTAACAACCCCGTCCAATATGCAGTAACCTGTTCGCGCTCGTCCGGAAACCTTCGACAGAGCAGGTGTAGAACGCCGACTCCCAGAATTACTCCCAGTACGACTCTGCTGCCTACGGTTTTTCTGCGCTCGGGACGATATGCGGAGAAGAGGGCGACGAGCGCGAAGCTGAAATCCAGGAGGAACCACACTAGGAAACAGCATCGCTCGAAGGTGGTTGAGGTGGTGGTGAAGGCGTAGTAGAGTTCGTAGGCCATGGTACCGCATCTGTTTTTGAAGGATTTTTTTTTATCTTCTGTTGGCTGTTGATAGGAAAAAACAAAAGCAGAGAGAGGAAGAGAGAGAGAATGAAAGTGGTATACTTACAGGTACTCCACAAATCCCGATAACGTCTTGTCCTTGTACGTGCGAGCCATGTAGAATAGGTAGCATAAGGCGTACAGTACGCCGCAGGAAATGATGAGTCCATCTTGGATAAAGAGATAGCTTTCGGGAGGCGCTAGTCGTACATCGCAAGGTTGGACGATCAAATGTGCGTTGGTATAGCTGTTTGCGAGCTCGAAGGGCATGATTGATGATTGATGATGATGCTCCTTAATGAGTGAGGTAGGTTGGGCTTCATGACCTTTATCCTTTTACATATATACATCACGTCTCTCGTATGTCCGGCTGACACTGAGGTGCTCACGTCACTGGGCGGGCGGTTAAGGTACCAGGTTTACATGTATGTACGATAGGTAGTCATGGATCAGAGTGACGACGCTACTAGTCTTTGTTGGCACACCTACATACAGGTACATTACATGTATCGTTCCGGGTCCGTAGCTTCCGAGCGAGTGCCTGATCTCAGTATTCGATGGCTGTGCAAGCGTGCATTGCGTAAGATAAGCTTGGTATGAGTTCCACTTCTTCCGCTCTGTAGTAGGAGAACCTGCTGCTGCTGCTGCTATTCTTGAGGGACCTGTTTTTTGCCACCTGCACAAGGCGCGTGGTTACATACATACCTTAGCTCGCTCTGCTACAGAATGGGAGATATAAGGTACATGTATACACCGTACACATGGTTGATCAGGGCTTTTTGTGTCAAAGGCAAGAAAGGAATGGGGTGGAACACAGAGGTAATGCGCTAGTTGGGAGATAGTACGGTATAGGTAGGAAGTACGGTATGGTGACAAATGAGGAATAGTACCTTACTGTACATTATGCTTTTGCCTTCTGCTTCACTTCAGATGCCTTGTTGGGGCAGATGGCATCAACAGCCAGCTTGGCGAAGGAGGCACGAAGAGAGATGTGTGTAACTTACCTTAAATTGTTCTCTGTGTGTGTGTTGAGAAGGAGGAACTTACATGTACCTCGTATCGATATAAGTGTGGGAGCTCTTGCCATACCACTCCTGCTCTCCCTAGGGCAGTACTTGTCCAGACAACAGGACTCAGCAGCAAGTGCTTTCGATGCCATGATGCAAGCACTGTGCACGACGCCTTTGTGCGAGTACTTCTTCTTCCTCTTTCTTCCCACAATCTTCTCTTCATCAACATCAACATCTTCATCAACCACAACAACATCATCCATCCATACACCACCACGACAAACAGTAATGTAAGCATCCTGCAGCCCTCTCTTCTCTTCTGCTGCAGCCGCTGACTGTCTCCTGCAGACCGAATATCATAGCCTTCACCGCGGGCCCAAGTCAATATGAAGACCACTATCCTCGTTTCTGCTGCTGCAGCCGCCACTTCAGCATCAGCCATAGCCAGACCAGACACTGGTGCAAACATGGCAGCTCGCGACACAGGTTGCTGTTTCCACGTAACAGCAAGCGGCGGACCTGGTGGAATGGTCGGACAGCTTGCCGACGGACAGAACCGCATCGGACAGCCTTCCCTTCCGACTGGAAAGTATTGCCTTGATGACCAAGGAGGTTTGTCGGCCCTGCTCTGTCGTTGCATGCAGTGCTTTGCTCAACTGACATGAGTAGGTCTCGTCGACGGCAACGGCAAAGGATGCATTCTGACACCTCCAACCTCCCAATGGCAGTGCGATGCAGGAGCCAAACCCACTCCAGGCTTCAGTCTTGGTTCCGATGGCACCCTGTCGCACAACTCAAGCACCCAGTTCTTCACATGTCCAACTGGCGACCATGGCGGTTGGAACCTGTACAAGGACAGCCTCTCAGGCGAGCCGAAATGTGAAGCCGTGACGCTTGTCGCCGACAACTGCAACGCCAGCCCGCCGCCAGCCAGCTCTGCACCACCACCAGCCGGTACTGCGCCTCCGCCGGCCAGTACTGCTTCACCACCAGCAGGGACTGCCCCACCGCCAGCCGGTACTGCTTCACCACCTGCAGGTACTGCCCCACCGCCGGCCGGTACTGCTTCACCGCCAGCAGGTACTGCCACGCCACCGGCCGGTACTGCTTCACCACCGGCCTACAACACTGTACCGCCGCCTGCCGGCACTGCACCACCGGCAGCACCATCATCCAAGTGCCCAGCAGATCTGCCCGAGTTTTATGAGGTATCATGCGTCCATTATTCTTTCATATCATGCACGTACTGATCCAATATCCAGTTTCCACACTACATCAAGCCAGTCTCCTCAGCTCAGCCGATGCAGTCGTTTGGCAATTCATTCAATGGTTCAGCAGGCGCCGGGATCTCGTCAATCTTCAACTTCGATATCCCTGCCTCGTACAAAGGTCGCCTCTGCAACATCAAGTTCTTGTTCCCGGAGCAGCATCAGCTGGAGACGTCTTCCTACTCCTTTGGCAGCGGTGACGGCTTCAAATTTGCAACACTTGATGGTCCTGCAACTGAGTAAGTCATCCGCCACATTATCGCTGTTGGCATTGACTAATGTACTGGTGTACAGGAGCACAACCTTTGCCAATGCTCCCAAAGTGGCGGACGATTTAGGCACATTCGACATGACCCCAGGTGGCGCGTACGATATCGCGGCCATGACATGCCCTGCTGGAGACAAGGTCTCAGTGTGGTTTCAAGCCCTTGGTACTTCCTACCTTGACTTCTTTCAAGAGTAAGTCCATCCTCTGCGGAATTTTGCACGTTGAACTCTGCTGACGAACGTGTACAGTTACAACCCATGCCGTAAGTCCTTATCACCGTAACAGTGCCACAATGATGATGAACTAACTTGACGCAGCTATTGGCATGTACATCATGGCGATGTAAGGTTTGGAGGGACGTGTGCAAGCACTTGATCGCATACCCTAATAGTCTTGTTTTGACCGCGTTGCGGTGATTGAAGGCCCTAACCCTGGAAAATATCTCTTGTAATGCATTGCTCGTGTTCTTGTTCAGAAGATACTGCTTGTAGCATAATGGAAGTTCACATACTAGCACATTTCTTCGAGGTTCCCACATGCATCGATTCGTTTGACAGAGCCCATTGATGAGAGACCGTCATTGACTTCCTGCCTGGGCAGACTTACGCTCGAGCCTCGAGGTGCGCTTGTACATGCGCACAGTCAAGGCTGAGATGGCAAGATCCATGGATGCGGTGGTGTGGTTGTTCGTGCGGCATTCCGTGATCGTCACGGGTTGCCTCTTGCGGCAAAGCCGATGAGGGGTCCTGTCAAAGCTATGCGAACGATAGCTCCATGGAGAGAGCTTCATGGAATTGTGGCCATAATAACAAGGCCGCCTAACCAGCCAGCATGGCAGGGTTGATATCATTGATGATGAGGCTTGCCTTGCCTTGCTCTGGATTGGATCAAAACCTTGGTCATTCTCCGTTACCTGCAACATTCTTTTCCACCAGCAAGCAGAAAAGAGACTCGTTCCTCCAATAACGCATTTGTTCTCTTAAGAGCGAATTAAACACGTATACCAAAAACTGAAATCCTTCGAGTCGTCGTCGTCGTCGTCGTCATTTCATACCAACCAGCTCAGCAGTGCAGTGCAGCCGCAATAATGATGTCGGTGTCACGAGCCACTGCGAGGGCACTTTTTCGCACCAAAACCACCAACAACAACAACAGATTTCTCGCAGCTCGAGCTCTACCAGCAGCGACGGCGACAGCGTCAGCATCAGCATCAGCATCAGCATCAGCATCAGCATCAGCAGGATCCGTACCATCTCTTCTTGTGCAGCATCGACGACACAAACATGATGTCCACAACCCACCACAAGGCAACGCGCCAGTCATTGGACGCGATCCACCCAATGCGCCGAAAGAGGAGGCAGCTGCTTTGAAGGATAATTCCCGATCGGGTGCCTTTTTGGGAACTACTAAGCGTTTGCCGGAATTCTCTTTGGCGGATAAAGTGGTGCTTGTGACGGGAGCTGCGAGAGGATTGGGGCTTGTCCAGGCCGAAGGGGTGCTGGAGGCTGGTGCGACGGTGTATGCGTTGGATAGATTGGCAGAGCCGAGTCCGGATTTCTATCGTGTGCAGAAAAGGGCTGCTGAGGAGCTTGGTAAGGAAGTGTGGCTGGTTATGCTGCTGGTGATTTGGTGGGAGGAGAGAGTTCTGGCTGACGGTGTTGGTCTCCTTAGGAACTACGCTTCATTACAGACAAATTGATGTTAGGGATGTTCCACAGCTTAATGAGGTTGTGCGGAGTATTTCGGAAGCGCATGGGAAGCTCGATGGGTTGATTGCTGCGGCGGGCATTCAGCAGGAGACGCCGGCGTTGGATTATACTGCTAAGGACGCGAACACGATGTTTGAGGTGAATGTATGAGCTTGGTTTCGTCGAGTTCTGGGTAATGCTTCTGCTGATCGCGAGGAACAGATTACCGGGGTATTCATGACAGCTCAGGCTGTTGCGAAGGAAATGATCAGGCATGGCAGGGGAGGTTCCATCGCTATGATTGCCTCAATGAGTGGTTCGGTAGCCAACAGAGTAAGTGCTGATCATTCATCGCCAGTAGAGTGTGACTTTCGCTGATATCTGCTCAAGGGTTTGCTATGTCCTGGTAAGAAGCCCTCGAATGTACAGTCCATGCTATGACATCGCGCTGACCTGTCGTCTGAAGCATACAACGCGTCCAAAGCCGGTGTGATCCAGTTGGCTAGAAACCTGGCTTGTGAGTGGGGCCAACACGGAATCCGAGTCAACACAATATCTCCAGGTTATATCGTGACTGCCATGGTGGAGGCTCTCTTCGAGCAGTATCCTGAAAGAAAACGCGATTGGCCGACACAGGTAGGTCCTCGTATACAGCCGCTCGTAGAACTTTATGGGACTAATCCACACACCTCAGAACATGCTTGGCAGGCTGAGTATGCCACAAGAGTACCGCGGCGCGGCGGTATTCCTGCTCAGCAACGCCTCGAGCTTTATGACAGGCGCTGACCTGAAGATCGATGGTATGTTATGAGTGAATGTGCAGCCGACCCTTGCTGACCTTGACGTTCAGGTGGGCACACCGCGTGGTAATTGAATTCCAGCATTCTTTGGCGCCTTATAGCGAAGCAATGTTTTGTGTGGTGCATAGCATAGTCATCAATGCCTTCATGAACTCCCATCTTCTCCTTGTACCTCAGGCTGCACTACGGGTCTCGTCTTCTGCTTTTTGCCCATAAATTGTCGCTGAAACAGCTCGTATGAAAGATAGATTGCAATTGGCAACGCACACATGATGGTCGTAACGCTCCGTGCAGCATTTTTGTATCGGGGATCTAAAAAGCCCTCTCTAACGACGCGTCGCGCAGCTTCGAGACCACGTGTCGGATCCGGCGAGGGCGGGTATATCGGCGCTGTTGATGTCGGCGACGCGAAGGGCCATAGACGCGAGAGTATTCCTTTCTTCATCTTGGACGGCGCATTCGACGGTGGTGCAGGATAGTCTGGGTATCGCGAGGCCCGCTCTTTGGCTGGGACTGATTTGAATGGTCGTGGATCTGGAGGTCCAGCCGCGTGGGGACCAGGATTGGTCGCGTAGCCTGCCCTGAGCCATGGCGAGCGCTTTGAGACGCGTCTCATGGCCATTGTATTGCTGTGACAACGAACGAGAAGAATGTGTTAAAGAAGGGACCCCACCAAGCTTTTCCAAGATTCTTTCGTTCTCTAGAATTGCTTGGCGCGTGTTCGGGTCTGAGATTGCAGACAGACTTCATATGGCTACCTTACGGCTACCTTACCTGAGAATCGATGTGAAAAGTGAACAGGTATGTACTGAGTAGCATAGAATCAAGATGAGTACCTTACCTTGGTATTGTGCATGCCTGTCAGACGACCTCATGTAGCGGACAGCTTTTTGACATGTCTTTTTAAATTTCCCAATTATCCTGTATTGGAATTGTCGAGAGATTCGATGGCAAATACTAGGAGGTAGCCGAAGTCACAACCAAGCTTCGATGCCGCATTCTATCCTCCTATGGATACTTCTCTATCAAGAGAGCGTGATGCAGTGTGCTGACGCGTAAGGTACTCGAATTTCGTAAATGACTCTCACAGCTCTGGTCTGGCCATGGCACTAACGTATGAGCTCCAACACATGCATAACAATGAACCATACCTTACATACAGTAGTTCGAACAGATACATGTATTAAGAACATGATCGATGACCAAGTATGATGTCCTGGTTCAAGGCTGACGACAAGTTCTGCAGATTGCCTATCGGTACAAGGACGGGCCATATGGTACAATGTGAGAATGACGGTATATCACACATGCACGGCGGACGGTCCGGTGGTTGAAGTCTGTCTCGGCGAAAGGTGTGGCAGGTGTGCATGGTTAACAAGTTAGCCGCAACTCTGATTTCGAGCTCCATGAGTCCATGTTTGGGATTGTGTCTGCGCGTCGTGCGCATTGCTTGACTCCTTCAGGAGACCGTCCTGCTGTATCATCTATTGACTGCATTGGTCAGTCGTAGGCGTTCGCAGAGAGTTTGAAGCAATCTCATCGCCCTAGCCAACGCCCTCATAAGCATCAGAGGCTCCTTGGTGACAGTAGAAGCCGAACACCCCCGCTTAGTCCATGTAAATACCATCAATTCAGAACGTCATCATTTGGCCCTCGAGCTCTATACACTTATGATATCTTGCATACATCTTCTTAATCACATAGTTGATCTTCTCCTGAAATATCAGACTGTAGGCATACTTGGCTGCATCGATACACCCTTCTTCAGGAGGATGGTCTTGGGTGACTAAGCGGGGGTGTTCGGCTTCTACTGTCACCGAGGAGAGAGGTCAATTCATATGAGGAGACAGCCACAGCTCGCGCCACAAGCAAATAGAAGTAGATTTGATCACTGGTGGCAGGTCTTGTGTCAGCGTTAGCGGCCTTGTCGTATGCATCCCATCGAGAACAACACTTCACGTCTTCCAAGGTTTGTATCTTTGCTTGCTGCGCTAAGCACAATCTTCGTTCTTCTCGACGCCACCACTTGGACTGTGTGCCATGTGGCCCATACTGGAAGCTGTCGAGTCACAAGGGGACTGAGCGGCTCAAGCCTCCCGCCACGAAGTAGAACATAGCGTCCGAGAATTGTGTTTCGAAAGTCAGGCCACCGTCCATTGTTGAAGAGTGAAGTCAAGCAATTGCGCGCGTCCAGACACGCGGTAACCGAGAGAACGAGCTTTCCAAGTGATGCCAGAGAGCATACGAGGCTTGACGCGATGCTGCGAGGGCGGCGTGATGTCGGTGTGCCGGCAGAAGACTGGACATGGCATGTGAAGGTAAGGTTGTTAGAGGCTGGAGATCGCGACAACAATGTCGTCGTTGCACCAGTACACATGACCGTTCCAGAATCCACAGTTCCTGCGTAGGAAAAGTTGGCAGGTCCCAGCTTATGACGCGACCGCGATTCGTATCAATAAACACCAGTTCCATTTCCTTGCTTCGCTAAACAACAACATCAACAACAACAACCACAACCGCAACTATCCACGCGTCGAACCCATCTTCATCAGCGATTCTCCATCAGACCAAAGAAAACACGAAATTGAACAAAACACCATAACACCCACACTACCAACTCCCCCCTCACCGCAAAAATGGGCGCCGTCGCATCCTGCTTCAACTCCTTGGTAGGAAACAACTGAAGATATCCCACAAGACAGCCACTGACTTTTTCCCCCAAGGTCGCCGGCATCACCAGCTGCTTCATGGCCGTTGTGAACGCGATCGTCGCCGTCATCAGAGCAATCGTAAGCTACCTTACCTAATGAGAAGTGCTGCTGAGTTTGTTTGGGGGGGTGACATCTGCTAATTGGCGTGACCCCTAGGTCAACGGAATCGTCTCACTCTTCTGGGCTATCGCTTCTTGCCTTACCTGCGGAAAGGCTGGAGGACGTCGTAGAGCTCATACGAGCCATGTCTAGCACTCGTCGAACCATGCCTTGATTCACGATGATCACGAGTTCGACTCCATCTCTGGTGCACTTTGGACCCTCCTCTCTGGCGAGTGGAACTATACATTGCCTTCCGGAATGCGAGACATCATCGACACGAGATTGTTGCTGGACGAAGGAATCTATGGTGGTTGGCGCCGATGCGGTGGGCGGATGGAGTAATGCGGAGGTCTGGTCGGATGGATATCATCACAGACCTTTCTACAAGTTTTTTTTTGTGCGCGTTGTCGAGACGAGCGATGAGCAGTGATACCCAATGCAAGTTGCGTACTGTTTTGTAATTTGCTTTGAGCCTGATGCCGTGCTGCGCGTTTGTTTGTCAAACTTGCCAGCCGCTGGTGGACACCATGAATCTCGTGGGAATAGAGCAACCACGTATTCGTATAATTACAAGTCGAAAGCAAATTACATTTCCGAAAGAAAAAGCAGTACATTCAATCGCTCCATCTACGCCCGTTGTCATGATCAAACAAAAACAAAGCATACGAGTTTCATCGAGTGTATTAGATACATAGGGTAGGCAAGAGAGCTAGCTTGTGCTCTGCTTGACCCTCGCCCATGCTTTGCAAACACACTTTTTTCTTCTCCTCTCCGTCTGGTTCCAGCGTTGTTCGTTGAGCGTCCTCTTCGTTTCATCGGGTCATCAGTGCCACCAAAGGAAAAAAATCGCCCTTCCCTTCGCGACTTCTTAGTGCTTGCTACCGTAGATAGCTATAATTCCGTGTTAGTGATGTGAGCTGAGGGACATTTTAGGAGGACGACCACAATAATCTTACCACTGGGCACGATAATGATGACTAGCAAGAGGATGATGCCAATAATGATGCACATTCGCATCTTCATGTCCTTCCACCACATCTGCTTGCGTACTCGGTTCGCCCCACGGCGGAAGCTGTTGGCCTGGGTCGAGAGATGGTCGGTTTTGTCCTGCAGATTATCCAGCCGCTCGCCACGTTCTGAGATCTTGTGAATGTTGTTTTGCATGGTATGGACAGCGCTGTCGATTTCCTGTAACCGCCTTGATTGTCAGCCTGGGCCTCTCTCTCTCTCTCTCTATCTCTCTTCCGTTGTCTCTGTTATTTGTTGCGTTTCTCCTCGCTCCTCCTTTCTCACTCCGCATGTTCGAGCGGAATGCGCCGATTGCGCTCTGGTCCGCGATATCGAGAGCGTGGGAACTTACGCGCTGTAGGCCTTGTGTGCGCGCATTGCCAATGTCGCTCTCTGCTCCGCGCTTGACATAGGGGTCGTATAGACCTTCGCCGCCGTTGTTGTTGGCCATGATGACAGGGTGGATCGTCTGAGCTCAGGAAGTCGAGAGGGTATCGGCAGGAAATCGAAGTTGCGAGAGTGGTATCGGCGCGCGAGAGATGGTGCCGGTGCTGGTGAGAGTTATGCGACGGTGGTGAGTTGCAGGTGGCAGGTAGAGGATGTGGTGTGAGATGATGGTTGTCGCAAGCTACGAATGATGGAGGCTGAGCCTTGGCTCTTTTGGTCCGGCGCCACTCAACACTGAACTTTAGTTCTACTGCCTAAAGGTACCATGGGTAGACATTCCTTATTGTGCCCGGCTTTCACACACAACTCCCGAGAGCCACCGAGTGTGTCCTGGGTTTGCCGTTCCTAGTGAACAAAGAAACGAGCGCAAGCAAACACATCGTCACCACAGCTCTCGCGGACTTCACGTGGACTGAGGCGAGAGAGAGCAAAGAGAAAGAGGAAAAAAAAGCAAGGGTTGCGCTGCCACTCCACAACGTGCTATTATTGTATACGCGGGTCTTAGCCGGCGTAGAGTAGTCAGTGAGTGGCGAACTGCGAGCACAAATAGACGAAGAGTCGACTTCCATCTCCAACAACGAGTTAGATATATGTATGTTCGATATATCCCACGTACGTGATACAGCACAGAACAGGGGCAGAGACGGCGTAGAACGGCAGCGACCACATGTAACTTTCCTGGTCACCCGGAGCAGAGACTTCTTCATGGGCACCTGTCTGGTCAATTGATGTGAAGGTAGTTTGATTGAGCACTCTGTGCACTACTTGCTGCACTGCAGATCTATCCTCCTGCTGCCACATGGACGGCCTGATCAATCATCCTGAGCTGTCCAGCCTCGCATTGATACTGCCTATACTGTTTCGATATATCTCTTCACTTCCCTGTGAAATGTTAGTATTGCAGTCGCCGACGGGGAGAAAATTCGAAACATACCAATCAGTCACTGCTTCATCCCAAAGCCTGACTTCATGCTCACGAGTGCCAGCATAATGATCGACGAATGCGTCGCCCAGTACCTCACGCGCGATACTGCCTTGGCGGGCAAAGGTGGCAGTTGCATCCTTGAGACTCTTTGCGAGCCTCTGTCCTTTGTCTGCCTCTCCTCCTACATCCTGGCCTTTACCAAGTGGTGGCACAGGAATTGCCAACTTCTTTTCGACACCACGCCATCCTAGCGCCAGGATCGCTGCAAGAACGAGATAGCCGTTTGTATCAGCACCTGGCACACGAATCTCAAGTCTTGTACCCTTCGGCGGGCACGTCGGTGGTGCAATCAGGCGGATAGATGCAGCGCGATGTTCTAAGCCCCATGATACGGTAACTGGCGCCCAGAAATTCTCGACCAGACGCTTGTAACTGTTGACAGTAGGAGCCACGAGTGGCATGATGTCAGGCAGCCCTTCCAATACGCCTGCTAGGAATGCGCGGCCAATATCGGACACATGTGCAACATCTGAGTATGGAGGATTCTCATCCTTCGTTTCTCGATGGAATAGATTCTTGCCCGTTTTCTGGTCCACGAGTGACACGTGCATGTGGCCGCTGTTACCCGGCAAGCCTTCTCTCGGCTTGGCCATGAAGCACGGTGTGATGCCGTATTTTGAGCTGGTGTTCTTCACCACCAATTTGAACAGTGCAGCCCTGTCTGCCATCTGCCTGATCTCTCCATATTCCAGTGCCGCCTCGTATACACCCGGTCCACTCTCAGTATGCCAACCTTCGATATTACACCTGAACTTTTTGCACGTCTCAAATATATCATAGTACCAGTTCTGGTTGTGTGTCGGTCGCGTGAGAGAGTACCCAAACATACCCTCTTCTAGGCTAGGCAGGGAGTTCACCGGGTTGTTCTTTAAGAATGTTGCCGTCGCACTCGAGTTACGTTCATGTGCGCTTTGATCCGATGATGGTGCTCTGAAAGTAAAGAACTCGTACTCCGCTAGAATGAGTTGGCAAGTTAGTGACAGGTCCTGGTGTCTTAAGCTGGAGCTCGCGCGACGCATGGGAGTAGATGATACGCACCGCCAGCCAGAGCCCCAATGCCGTTGGCTTCGATCTTCTCGACAGCCGTCTCTAGCAAGCTACGAGGACATGCGATCAATTTTTCACCTTCGGGCTCTCTGAAGCTCACAAGGAAGAACGGCACATTGTTCTCCCAAGGGATTCTTCGAAAGCTGCTCAAGTCAACTTCCGCAGTAATATCTCTGTAGCCATTGGCGGCATTGCTGATGGCTAGCTCTTTGAAGTATGTCTGATCGTGCATATCCCAGCCAAATATGACGGAGCAGAAGCCGAATCCGCTCGCGACGATCGACATGAACTTCTTCTTCGACATCAACTTGCCACGTACTTGGCCGTCAATGTCCACGCCGCCGACCTTGATGGCGTCGTCATCCTTCAGTAGCTCTTCGAGGTCCTCGTGCGTAAGCTCCGAGGGTTCTTTGAGACTGGCCATGACGCTGACCGGATCGCGTACGCTGTGGAAGGTGTGTTGGGGGTCTATGCTGTTGTATCGTTGAGTACAACTTCAATGTGGTGATGTTGAACCGTAGGTCGCGTGGGATGATGTCTTGGAGAGTGTTCCGGCGGGAATTCTTATCTGCCTGTAACAATGGTAGAACTAAGGTAGTGGATACGCGGTGCCACGGTATAGGCCGATCACAAGGCTTAGTTCCTCACTCGCGTGGCTAGACAAATGACAGGTTGGCTGCTACGGGTCGGGTCAGCGCGTATATGCACCGCCTTACGCCGTACATGGACCTCGCCGTCACCTACTTCCCGCCTAAGGAAGATACATGTAGTGACAGTCTGACCGATGACACACGAAGATGGGGTTGCAGGCATAAAACACCTCCGGATACCGATGTCTCACCGGAGGGCAATGATGGCATCGCACGGCAGCATCGGCAGGACTTCATCGTTGCCCCGGGAAGCACAGTTGTATGTAGAACAGAAGCAAGGCCGGATTGCTGGTTTAGAGCTGGAATTGGGGACTACCACGGTGCAGCAACAACGACGTCAATGTCAATAAATAGAACCACACCGCGTCGTCCATACAGACTATGGATGTACTGACTGTATTGTACCTACATGTAAGCGTGGAATGTATCAGGCCATCTGCAAAGATCTTCACTTCACCAGCGGAGTCTTTCACATCGTCACTTCTGCACAACAATCATAGCCGTTTCAGTGTTTCACCTTCGTCAATCACCGTTATCGGCTCTGCCAGTTCTACAGCATTTCACCTGGATTGGTTTGCCCGATTAGGAAAGCGCCACACAAATATCACTCCAACAACATGTGAGTCGAAGCATTCACAGTGCATCCAAGAATCAACATCGAAAACTGACATCTACAGCATGGCTAGTAACACAGGACGCCTCGCAGGCAAGAATGCCATCATAACCGGCGCTGCTGGGTCAGTGTCAATGACAGCGACTTCAACAACGAGGCACTCAGCTAACACATGCATTCTCCAGAGGTATTGGACTCGAGACGTCCATTCTCTTCCTCCGCGAAGGGGCAAATGTCTTGATGACCGATATCTCATTACCGGCACTCGAGAAAGCCCTAGCTAAGGCTAAGGAGTGCGCTCCTTCCGCAGCCGGCAAAGTCGAGATAGCCAAGGTCGATGTCTCCAAGGAGGCGGACATTGAAAGTGCCGTTGCAAAGGTCGATACTTGGGGTGGCGTGGACATCATGTTCAACAATGCTGGTATCATGCACGCTGACGATGCAGGTCAGTCTTCACTGTCAACCTATCACGCAAATCAGAGAAAAGGAAAACCTGACGTGGTCCTATAGATGCGGTTGACACACCCGAGAAGATCTGGGATCTGACACAGAATATCAATGTCAAGGGCGTGTGGTAGGTGCCATCGAAGTTGCATCACATCATACCACGTAGAGCTAGTAAGGAACTAATCACCCCGAGCACAGGTTCGGCAGTAAACATGCAGTCCTCTCTCTACGCAAGCACAAGAAGACCAAAGGCAGCATCATCAACACAGCATCCGTCGTGGCACTGGTTGGCTCAGCCACGCCTCAACTCGCATACACTGCATCCAAGGGCGCCGTTGCCGCCATGACGCGGGAACTAGCAATCGTGCACGCCCGCGAGGGATATCGCTTCAACTCACTCTGCCCTGCACCGCTCAACACGCCTCTTCTGCAGGATTGGCTCGGTGACGACCAGGCCAAACGCTACCGTCGCGAAGTCCACTTCCCTTCTGGTCGCTTTGGTGAAGCTATCGAGCAAGCTCAAGCGGTTCTGTTCCTCGCTAGTGATGAGGCCAGCTTTGTGAATGGTCACGATATGGTGGTGGATGGTGGTATGACAAAAGCTTATGTCACTCCAGAAGGCCCTCCAACTCAGCCGCCAGTGAACCTCGCCCGGTAGATTCTTGCCGACTAAGTTGCGACGTGGTTTGAGATCATTGGCACATGATGTGGGGAGAAGGAGTGAGTCGAGTCGAGTTCAATCCTGAAAACGGCTGTAATATAGCCTAGGAGGAGATAGATGATGTTTAAGCCGATTCGTAGAGACGGCTATGAATTTCACCTTGTTTCTGGGTGTGAGCATATTCTTGTTCCCGACCAAGCAGTAGAATTGGCAACTTTGCAAAGTCGGCCAGAGCCTAGAGCTGAGCCGAGTCCTCCAGCAACGTGAAGTGATGTGATGTGACAAGACAGACAGATAATCAAGGCATGATACATGTACTGACCAGATGATATGGAGATGTGATGACTCAATATCCTCAGATCTATGTCCAACATTACATAGGCAGCATTGACTTCTCTCCCAGGAAACATAGGAGCTACTGCCATACCTCAACGTCAGCTTGGGTCTCATACCACCAACTGGTATAACCGCAGCATAGGTTACCCTCTATCTCCTCACCCCTCTGATTCACTTCCCCAGACTCCTAGCAATACCTCTCCCACAAATATCGCAAACGTGTCTCCCCCCTCGCTTACTTCCCAGCAATTTTCCCCTCAATCTTCTGCACCGCCTTCTCCAGATTCCCCAAGTCCTCTTTGGCATCCTTCTTAATCTCCTCCCCAATCGTAGCAGTGTTTCCGCCCAAACTCCTCTGATATAACAATACTCGAGTCGTCTGCGTCGCTCCCACGCAGAACAGCAAAAAATTCACACTCGCCAGAAACAGGTTCTGCGGTCGAATCACAAAGCACCAGCGTGTCCAGATGAGTCCTGTCGCCATGAGAGCCGAGTTTTGTGAGAGCGAGAGGTCTTTGGCGGGACGCGCGAAATCTGCGGCTCCGGCGAGAACGAGACCCCACTGTTTGGGGGGTTTCCATGGTATCAGTTTCCGTGGTGTGAAAGTGGAGAATGAATGGAGTTCGCAAATATGGTCATTCTTACCTTCATAATGGGTGCCCAGAAGTGTACGGTCTTGGGGCCTACGGGGGAGTTGAAGAACTTGCTGAAGCCGCCTGCTTCGGCCTTGGTTGCTTCGGCTGCATTTGTGGCGGTGGATTGCGCTCGTCGTTGTGAAATGGTGTTGATCTGCTGGCGGAGTACGGGCTGACGGAAGCTGTTTTGCACAGCGCGAAGGCCGAAGCGCGCAGACATGATGGCAGAGGTGATGTTGAAGGAGGAAGTCGGCTCGTGGATAGTAGTGGACACTCTTCGTAGGCTATGTCGAGTCGTGGTATGCCGTGTTGAAGGAGAGAGTGCCGTAGGAGGTTGGTCAACGCTTCAATGTCCCTCATCCTCATCTCTTCGCAGCTCCGAGGGTGGAGTTCGAATGCTTGGCAGGGCCGCTGCTGACATTCGCCTCGAGCCAACGACCAGCTTGTCCTGTCCTGTCTTAACCACCTCCGAACCCGTCTTCCACAACTCCAGCACTCTCGCCATGTCGAGCAAATACGCCTTCTCCAAGGCGCTCAAGGAGCTGCGATTTCACCACTGTCAGACCTCCGAGCATTCCAATGCCGTCCGGTACAGCTTGACAAAGTACAACACAATCTCAATGGCACGCAAGTCGCTCACCTTCTACCCAGTTCCTTCCTAACGCGCGCCTATCCAACCATGAAGCACCACAACCCATATACGCCAATATTGATCCGAGAAGCCATGGGGTTTGAGCCGAGAGTGATTGCGCGATATGAGTTTGGACGGGAGCAGGCAGAGGATCTCAAGGGTAAGAAGAAAACCGCACGAAGCTCTCTGCGCATGGTCTAGAGTACTTATACTTGGAACAGGATTGGATGATAAAGGCATCGAGGACAAAATCACTGCACTGGTCAAGGGGCAATAGCGGGGAGGAATGGAAGAGAAGTGACTTACACAGCTGAGAAGCAGGAGTCAAGGCTGCTTCTTATGTGCATATGTACAGTACGTCAGGCGCTGCAAACGAGACACATGATACCCCCGATACCTGTTGTCAAAAGTTGTGCCCAATACTTCGAATTTGATACATCGCTTGGACCTGATACGCTGCAGAGGCATGGAAGGGAGGGTCGAGCAGGTCTGGTGGATGTTTGCAGAAAGTTCGCATTGCATGGTTGGTTTATCTCCGCCAGACTTGCACATTGGCACTACATTACTGATACAAGCAGAAACCACATGACAATAGCTGATGCATGTTGATACAGTTGCAAGGACACACTTCGCGATTTAAGCATTCACTAATCACGCTTCCACTTCTCCAAACCGATACTGCGCCCAACTCATACTCCCTTCCGGCAAAGTCCATAATTGCTTCCCAGGCTCCTCACTCGCCGCCCCAGCACCAACATAAATGGGCAGGAGATGCTCAAAAGTAGGATGTGCCTTCCTCGCATCAGACCGCTTCAACAACTCCGCCATCGCAGCCTGCCTTTCCTCCGGTTTCACCTCCACAGCCTGTTTCAACGCCTTATCGAACGAATACACATAATCCAACGCCCCCGGCTTTCCCCACGCGCGCCCCATATCCCTCAAATTATGCACTGCCATTCCCGACACAATAATCTGCACACCTTCATCTCGCAACGAAGCGACAGCGCGACCGAGATTGTAGTGCATATCCGGATCATGTCTGTCCAAAATCGACACTTGCACAATCGGTACGTTGAGAGGATTCTGTGCGGGTGAGAATGCGCACATGAAGGATGCCCATACTCCGTGATCGAGGCCTCGGCGGACTCCTTCGGCTTTGATTCCAGCGGAACGGAACTTGTCGATGACTTGTTGTGCGAGTTGGGGAGAGCCGGTGTTGGGGTATTTCATTTTGTAGTAATGTGCCTGATAAACAGAAAGAAAGAGGATGTTAGCAAGGGGTTTTTTCTGATTATCTTCTTCGGTTTCATCTGGTTCAACAAACTTACGGGAAATCCATAAAAGTCGTAGATTAAATCCATGTTCTCTGCTGTGTTCACTTCGACGGTGTCTCTGTGTCCTTCCCAATGAGCGCTGAATACTACCACGGCTTTGGGCTTGACTTGTTGTGTGATTTCGCGGCCGATTTCTTGAAGTTTGGCATAGGCTTTATGTTCAGTATCTTCCATGATATTGGGACCTCCATGTGAGAGGAAGTAAACTGGTGTTCGTCCCGGCATTGTGATATTGTTATTAGAGCCCACAGAGACCAGTTTTCTTGAAATTGTGGTTGAAGATGGATGATTGTTCCTAGCAAGAGATGGTAGTAGCGACCTGGTACGTTTCAACAGATTGGCGGCCGTGGTGGATTTTGAAGTGAGGAGAGGAATTGTGGCGGCGATCAGGATCCCTATAAGCAGAATTCGGAACCAGAAGGATGTGGGATACATCAGCGAGAATTGGAGATCATACGTAAGTAAGGTAGATGGATGATTCTAGTTGTTGCCTACTGGTCTAGATGTTCACTCATATAGTGAATCGGTTTTTTTTTCATATTCGAGTGGTTTCTAAGCTGTCAGGCTACGCATGCCGAAGCACGGCTTAGAATAGAATAGGTCGACAGCGGCTTCGCGCATCGGAAGTGGATCTTGTCGGACCGTTAGTGTCCGTAGCACCGCCTTAAGCCCTGCTCAGACACGGCAATTGGGTAAGATCCATGCTACGGGCACTAACCTTCTTGAGGCCATGCTACGGACGCTAACGGTCCGAGCAAATCCACTTCCGATGCGCAGAGATTCCGCACCTTATTCGTAATTATTATTGCTGTGCACAATTCTGCTTTGTACAGCCTTCTTCTACCCTTCTACGCTCTTCGGCCTTCGCACACTAGAGTGCAATTCCGCGGATATTATGTTTATATACTGCTTACCTCACTGAATTACACGGCTGACCTAAGGTAAGTGACCAGCATGGATTCGATGGAAGGTGAAAAATGAAATCCCGATATGACGTCAGATGGCAAGCACCTTTACAAACCAACAACCACATGCACTTCACCAACACAACAGAGCGAACACAGCAATAAACACTGCAGATCACCACTTTATTGTCCTCTCTATTGCACATCTACACCTTAACCCAACACAACAACTTCACAGCACACATACCACACTACACCACATCACCCACATACCACACTACACCACATCACATACATATCACACCACACCAGAACCACAATGGCCACTTCAGGAGCGGCTGCATTGGTTGTGCCGGCCATCAAGCGACACACGTCAACAGTCATCGTAGCTCATGGTCTCGGCGGTACAGTCCACCCATCGGCAGTACATTCTTGACGGACAGTAGCTGACCATTTTTACAGATAGCGGTGCAGGATGGTAAGTTCTCAACCCCACGAGAAATGGAATGGGTACCAGATCGACTTGTTGAGGGCATCGGAGAACAAAAGCACGAGCAAGTCGATGGGCTAACTATTCTGCTCTTTTGCTTGCAGGTACTCCCTCGCAGAAGAATACCGACGCAAATCTCTGTTCCCCGAAACGAAATTCATCTTCCCCAACGCTCCGTCTATCCCCATCACGGTCAATGGAGGCATGAGGATGCCAGGATGGTAGGTGGTCTAGAGCAAGCTCTGCATGCACCAGGCAGAGGCTAAGAGAGTGACAGGTTCGACATTATCAACTTTGGTGATATTGCCAACAGGAGCCAAGATGAGGAAGGTTTATTGCGCTCGCAAAAGGTATTCCACAACTTGATCGAAGAGGAGATCAAAGCTGGCGTTCCCAGCGATCGCATCGTCCTAGGAGGCTTCAGTCAAGGCGGCGCCATGGCTCTGTTGGCGGGTATCAGTAATCCCACGAAGTTGGGCGGCATCTTTGGACTCTCGTGCTATTTGCCATTGCACCAAAAGACCACGGAGCTGGTGCCAAAGGACGCCCCCAACAAGGACACACCGATCTTCATGGGCCATGGCGATGCAGATCCCATTGTGAAGTACTCTTGGGGTCAATTTACGGCAGAACATTTGAAGGGATTGGGATACTCGGTGGACTTGAAGACATACAAAGGCTTGCCGCATAGTGCTGCACCGCAGGAACTTGAGGATTTGAAGGTGTATCTCCAGAGCAGGATACCAGAGATTGGGGACAAGGCCGCATCAGGTACCAGCGGCAGCTTATGACTACCTGATTGGGCACGCGGCGCATTGGCCCGAGAACCGTACGATGGTGGGGAAACAAAGATGGCGTTAGCAGTGGTTGGCATGTTGCTATTATGGGTGTTGACGGTTGCGGTATGGAAGCGATTGAAGAACTGGTTTTAGAGCTCGATCCTGTGACCATCAACGATCACAAAATGATACTTGCACATATGCTGCGTGAAGTAAGATGTTGCATCAAGTTAAGCTAGCGTTTGCGGGACCCATCAGGTCCATCAATTCACGGACTGGTCGTGAACGTGTACTGAGATTCCTAGTGGGGTTATGTAGCTATGGCATTTAATAATCACTACTGTACAGTACAATCTCAGTCTCAGCCGAAACGTCCGATAAATCTAACAGAACCTACCACCTTAACTTCCGAACAGCCGACCTCCCCTCCGATATCTAGTTCTACCTTACCTTATGCCTACCTGACCCTAGTTCTCCTGATATCTTCTCTCTTCTCTCCTCTGCCTCCCTCCCTCTTTGACCCTTCTTCTTCTCAACCCCAACCATCCAACCATCCCAACATCCCAACATCACCCCCGTCCCCCACCACTACAATTCTCCCGAGATCATCATCATCATCATGAGCCAATACACCGCATCCGTACCATCCGACGGCAGCATCAAGCCCGAAATCGTCCAATTTTTTGAGAAATTCTACCAGATTTCCGATTCTCCGGAAGATCACGAAAAATATGCAGATTTGTTTACGGTGGATGGAACGATTATTATGGCTTCGAATACTGTTCATGGGCGGGAAGGTGAGTTGTTTTTTTCTTCTTTTTCTTTTTTCTCTTTTTTCTTTGTTTTTGTATCTGTATCTGTATCTGTATCTGTACTTGTATTTGTACTTGTATCTGTATCTGTACTTGTACTTGTATTTTGTTTTATTCTGTTCTGCTCTACATATGTCTCCTGCAATTCAGGGCTTTCACTTTTTATCTGGTTTGTTGATCAGATGATTATTTTCTTTTCCTCTTGTTTTTTCCTTTTCTGTTCTTCCCTACCCACTTACCTACCTACCTACATACTTACATACTTCCTTCCCTTCCAGGCATAATCAAACTGCGCCATGGTATGTGGGAGAAAGTCGCGAAGCGATCGCATGTTCCAGCGCAATTGTTTGCGTTTGGAAAGCAGTCGGATGAGGTCATGTTGTACGGGACAGTGGCATACACGTTGAAGGATGGGAGGGGTACGACTGTGGATTGGTCTGCGAGGGCACATTTTGTCACAGATGGGGGAGAGTTGAAGATGGATTTTTATCAGGTGTATTTGGTGAGTTGTTTTTCCTTTTTTTTGTTTGTTTGTCTGACCCAGTTCGGCTGGGGTTTTGGCGGTTATCACATCTTGAGAATGAAGCTGACTGAATGATCTTTTCTGTTGTTGTAGGATACTGCGGCGATGGCGAATGCGAAGTAAGGTAGGACTTCTTCGAACGAAATGAAACACGACAGGTTCATGGAATGGATATGAGACATGTTCGTATAGCTCATATACCACCACTACCACAACCACCCTTCTTGACATGTGCCTATATGATCCCTCCTACTCCTACTGCACCTCCGTAATCCGAATAATATCCCTCAGGATATACAGCTTACTCTTCCCATCCTCCAACTTCTCAGCCTTCAAATGAAACGCCTCTGAAAAGTACAGCGGCTCGTCACTTCCACCCACCTAGATCAGAAGAAGAAGATAAAAAAAGTCAACCTCGGTTATCTCTACCTTAGAACAAAGGGAAACGAAAGATGAGTTACTCACAAAAACCTTCCCCGTCACCAAAACAATCATATCTTCTTCACTGCCTTGTACATCCACCGAAGCAATCTCATGTCGAGTCGAAGCATGAGATATCAAGCCCTATACAGAAAAAAATGTGATTGCTTTAGCTCTGTTCTTTTCCCTTGGAAATGAGCATCAAAACAAATCATCAACCCACTGAATGAATGAAGGACAGGGGGGGTGGAGAAGGAAAAGAAGGAAAAGAAGAATATCATCAGAACCACATTTTCAACTTACTAAACAAAACAAACCTATCAACCCACTCAACAAAGAGAAAAAGCAAGAAAAGCAAGCAAACTCGCAGACCGAGAAAAGAAAATCAAATCAACGAAAAAGCAAGAAAAGCGAGAAAGAAGAAGTCAAAAAAGAACAACTCACAAAAACCCCCTCATAAATCTCCTCCCCCTCAAAACTCTTCGTATGCGAATTAAACGCAATGGTCGAATGTTCTCGATAGAAACTTTTCAATTCGGGGCGCCGGGTCGGGGAGTCCCAGAGGATGTAGTTTTGGTCGATGAAGGATTCTGGAATGGATTTTTAGAAGGAGGAAGGAAGGAAGAAGGAGGAGGGAAGGAAGAAGAAGTTAGGAAAAGGAAGGAAGAAGGAAGAAGGAAAAAATTTGTTTGGGTGTTGGTTTTCGTTTGAGGTTTTGGGATTGGGATGGGATGGTGGATGAGATGGATGGAGGAGAGGCTTTGCTGGAGGGAGGAGGGAGTAGGAGGAGAAAGAGAAGAAGAAGAGGCCATGTTAGACATACTACCAATATCATAGACCGATGCTGTTTATGTTGTGTTAGCTAGAGTAGGATTTTCTCCTTTTTTTTTCTCCGTTTCTCGACATGTGTCTGTGACTTACCCATTGTATTATAACGATGATGATGATATCGTCGATGCGTTCGATTGGGCTCTGCTTCGCGGAAAAATGAAAACTGCTAGAACAGTCGTGTAGAATAAAAGAGATACCGTTGTAGATTATCGTTCTCGTGTGAGGAAAGTCACAGCCTCTGATTGATTTCGAAGAACAGAACTCCGTGTTTTTTTTATCTGTACTCTGTGATATTATATCAAAGCACTGGATTCTACGTTCCCACACCCTCCATATGTAGAACTACCTGACCTTCGATATGCCCCTCTTGAGTTCTACAGTACCTGCCTTGACCTTGTCTGAACTCTGATAAACCTCGTATATGCGCAGATACCGAGACAGGAGAAGGAAAGCTGGGACTAATAACTACCGAGCTCGTTCACTACTACTGCGTGCATATGTCGAGATACAGCTGCCGCCGCAAAGGCAATAGTAGTACCTCGTGACGCTTGATGGCCGGATGGCCGTCGCTGGCGTCGGGCCCGATATGCTGGGTTAGTTCTACATAGCATGGGAGACACTACATCCGAAAGGAGTATGCATTGGCGGCTCCTCCTTGTCAGCTATAGAACTTTCGCAGTTGTTGGTATTGTATGATGACTGTTTCCATTTCCAATACTTCGTACTCTCCCAGGAGGCGATCTAGTTGACTTTGCCGGTGCATCCCATCTCCATTCTCCTTTAACATGGTAGAACATGCTTTTACGACATAGCTCCAGAGCATAGGATTCCGAATGCAGGTTGTCGCGGAAGTGAAGAACGACTTCCATCGAATATCAAACAGCAAAGATCTGATCCATCACGTCTCATGCTGATTCGGAAGTGCAGCCACTTTCCCATCATAACCCGGATGTTTCGTCCGATGCGGACTCGAAAAGGCCGTAACACGAATCGCTTCCTGCGGGGTATACGACTGAATGCCGACCTGCTGCGGCACATGGTGAAAATACGGCGTAGAATTCGTCTCAGCGCTCATCAAAGCATCCAGCCAGACAATCAGCTGAATCGTCGTATGAGGCAGACCCAGAGCAGCCAGGCCGCCGCGCATGGTGATCATGCGCAATTGGGCAGGGCGATGCATGGAATGTGCGAGGGCACGATTGCCGTAGATGTGCTCGTGCAGAGCGATTCGGCCGACTGCGAGAATGACGGGGATGGATGTGGCGCGATCGGGATCTGCGAGTGCGTCTTGCATGGCTTGGACGGTCTTTTGACGAAGCCAGAGAGCGGCTTGGACGGGGAATAGGCCTTCGGCGACGGGGATGCCGCTGGCGAGGAAGAGAGACGTGTAGAAGAGGACGGGTTCGCTCAGTTCTTGCTGGCGAGACCAGTATGTGTATGCTTGCAACGCGGCTGGAGAGGCTTTGATGACTCGGGTTGAGCGCGGCAGGACTACGTTGTACCAATAGCTGATGAGTTTGCCGTACCAGCTTCGATATTGGACCGGATATGTCATGAACGGGTCGCGCATGCTCGCGTCCATGACTGTCAGGCTGGGAAGAACAGTCTCGACAGCTCCGGGAGACAAGGACCGATCCCTAGAACTAACATCTGAACTCTCTCGCCCCAACCCACCGAGTATACCAGCGGTACCAGTACCAATTCCAATTCCACCGCCCGCCTTGAAGCTCATACTCCTCTCATCACTCCCCATAGACCTACATCCTGTCCTCGTCCCTCTTCCATCAGAAGAAGAACCTCCTTTCCGCGCCTCCCTCCTCCTCGCCAGCAGCTGTATTTCCCCACCACACACACCCCTTTTTTTCCCCCTACCTGTTTTCACAGCAGAACTCGAACTCGAACTCGCGACGACTCGATGATGCTTCTTCTTCACGCCAGCAGCAGCAGCACCTCCTCCTCCTCCTCCTCCTCCTCGAGGCGCAACTTTGTGCGAATACGCTGTGGCTTTGCTACGTACTAGCTTTTGCGACTGTTTCTTTTTCGCGGTATAATCCTCATCGTCATCCTCATCCTCTTTATTGTTGTTGGTTTTGTTTTTGTTGTTGTTGTTGTTGTTGTTGTACTTAAAGTCGTAATTGATAAACACGAAGCCCGTATTATTATTCTCGCTTGCTTGTTGCAGTCGGGCCTGGCGGGAGGAAGCTTGGATGCGTTTGTTGTCGTCGTTGCTGGAGTTTGCTTGCACGAATAATGTGGTTTTGTCGCACATTTTTTTCTTTTTCTTTTCTTGTGCTGTAAGGTGAGGTAAGGTAATGTAAAACACGCTATTTGCTTTGTGGGATACTACCACACTAGATCTAATATTATTGTTGACAATGGTAAGAAGTTAAGAATAACTACTACTACGACAACTTATGACGCCTCTTGGAGGGAGGGAGGGAGGGTAGGCGGAGCGGGGGCGGGGCGGGGCGGAGTGTGTATCGGTAGTAAGGTAAGGTAAGGTAAAGGTAAAGGTATGTAACTTGTCTAGAAACAAGGCGAAAGCTATAATATAAGAGCAATGATCAAAGAGTCACACTAGAACGAAAAGAGGATGTGGGATGGGTTGTACAGCATAAGTTACTAGCGCTCATCGATCCATCGATCGATCCATCCATCTATTTTATCTCCCCAATAATCTGTTGATCCAGTCAAAATGTTCCCAGCCTAGTGGGACATGTGTCAGACAGAGTGTAGAACTAAGGTACATAATGTATATGCCCCGCTTGCCACTTATTTTCTTTTGTATGAGAAATACAATTATGAATTACTACTACTTGACTACAATGATAGAAACATCCTCCTCCTCATCACGACTACGAACTCAGAGTCTGATTCCACATACTCTCTACAGTAACCCCATCCACCCATGTCCCCTTGGTCTCATCCTTCTGCACCGTATATCCCACCTGCCTCGTCTCCCCCTTGGCCAACCAAAACCCATTACTGTCAAAATGAACCACCGCACCAGCAGGATAATCCAACCACACCCAAGCCGCTACACCGGTGGTAGCCGTCACGATAAATACCTTCAAACTCGCATCGTAAAGGACTTGTAAACCGGGATCCACCAGTTGGGCGTCTTTGAGAGCTCGAGGATGGAACCAATTCTCGGATTGGAAGGTTTGGACGACATCGCTGTTGGGCATTCTGCCTTGTACTGAGATTTCCATGCGCATCACCGCGTTCGTGTCATCGTGGGACAGACTTTGGAACATAGTGGTGGTGTTGCTCTGCAAGACTTTGGTACTGTTCAAGGCTCCAATCGTGACTTGCACCTCTCCTGCTCCATCTTGGTCTTTGACATTTCCCCCCAACTTCTCTCCAGACCAATCATACCATTCAAACATGGCTGTACCGCTCACAGACTCCCACAAATCCGAACTGGCCCAGATACTGAGATTGCCCGTTTCGCGATCAAAGTACGGAGCGATGATGACGGGTTCGTAGGCTGCTTTGGCAATGTAATGGAGGACTTTCCAGCGCCCGTCGTATTCGACTCCGGCCCATGTGGGTGCGGACCAGATGTCTTCGAGTTGCCAGTATAAGCTACCCATGCAGCGGTTGGGGAGACCGCTGCCACGGCGATAGAACTCGATTTGCGACCGGTAGAATTCGGCTTGGAAGATCTGCGTGGCGTGACACCATGCTGAGAAGTTTCCGATGGGGTCCGTTTTGCTCGGAGTCGGGTACCACCGTTCTACTGCTGTAGTCATTTGGGCTTGTCCGACGAGCGAGTTTGCAAGGTTGTCGGTACTGAGGTTGCCGGGAGGGTTGTGTTGATTTCGGAGGAGGATGGTGGTGCTGTTGAAATGGAGGTCCGACTCGGCAATTTGTTGGCGCCACGATTGAAGAGATGGCATGCTGTGGTAGCCGAATTCGTTAGAAAAGCGGCCGATAGGGTAAGAATTGGTGTTGCCGAGAAATTCAGAGTTGTAGTTGTAGTAGTCTGTTTCTCCGTAGACGTGGCCGACCGTCTTGTTGTTGTAGCGTTGTATCATAATCTCTTTCGCGGGTGCGCTGTGGTTGAGGGAAAGCCAGCCATTCGAGGTGGAACTGGGCTGGTAGCTGATGCTCTTGCTGTTCTCATACACTGCAGGGAGGAGAGTGTGAAGGAACAGTGCTTCATACTCTGCCTGGTATCGTGGGTAATCTTCTGGCGCTGCCTTTTGGACTAACGGCAGCTCCAGATTTTCCATCTCGTTCCCTCCTGCCCAGAATGTGAGTGACGGGTGATGGTTAATTCTTCGGACTTGGTACTCTGCTTCTGCTCGGACATTGGCGAGGAACTCTGGAAATACAGGATAGAGCGCACAGCCGAATTCGAACTCGGACCACAGGAGCAAGCCCTTCTCGTCGGCAAGATCGTACATGAAATCCGGGGAGTATGCACCACTGGACCATACGCGAAGCATGTTCTGATTGCCAGCAATGGCCGTATCGAACAGATCAGAGATGCGCTGCGGAGTGACAGTCGGCCAGAAGACATCTGGAGGGATGAAGTTGGATCCCTTGGCGAAGAACTGTTGCCCATTGATCTCAAAGTGCCAATTATTTCCGGGAGCGATTCCCAAAGCCTGCTGCTCACTGCTCACAGGATTGCCATTCAGCACGATCGTCCTAAAGCCAACACGCTTCGTCACTGATGCCAAGTTCTGGCCACTGGCAGACACGAGATCGATGGTCATGCAGTAAAGCGGTTGTGAACCCATCTTTACGGGCCACCACAGCTCCACACTTCCGTCAGGGATGGTAGTCAAGCCTGTCACTGCCGTTGCACTAACAGTGACATTGGTGAGGTCGCCATAGGCAATGATACTCGTGTTGCCCAAGTCAGTGAGCCTGTATCTCAAGGTTGCCCCGGACGGTATAGAGCCCAAGTAGTCCAGACTCGCATTGACGACCCATGGCTGATTCTGATCCGGAGGCAAGTTGTTGAGTTGGCCTTGTCGATAGATGTCAACCAGGCTGTTTCGGACGTGTACTTCTTCCTGCTGCAGCTGGACCACCCATGCGGGTTGCCATGGACCGGCTGGAACAAAGGCAGGGCCCCAGTCTGAGGAGGTAGCGAGCATCAGTCAGCAAGTCAATCATCAGACAGACGCGTGTGGTGGGTTGAATTCAAGAATCAGCGGGCTCTTACCCCAACCAAAATCACTCTGTTCCTTTCTGACAAACCATCGATTCGGATACTGATACAGCTGCATCACACCGTCGGGCCACGTCTCCTGCGCAGGCTGATTTGCGATCTCGTCGGCAATCTTGGCTGCAGATCCAAAGTTGATTTCGACAATCTGATCTTCCTGTTTGCAATTGGCGAGGAAGGAGGAAACATCGAACCAGTATTGCCGAAACTGGTTGTTCGTGCTGGCGACATGTTGACCGCAGAATGAGATGCTGGTGAAGGTATCGAGCCCGTTGAACAGGAGCCACGTACTACTGACGTCGTCGGAGGAAGAAAGGCCGGAGATGGGGGCAGAAGTGTAGGTCCAGTTCTCGGAGACGATGAAACGCAGATTGAAGCTGTTCTGGCCGAACAGAGGATCCTCGATGACCTGGTTTTCGTGGAGGTCAAGCTGGACATAGCTTGGCAGTTTGGCGGGGAGAGACACGTTCAGCGACGGGTTCGAGAGCGTCCAGCCGTTGCCTGCGAGACTAACAACGCGTTGTGCGCAGACGTGCAAGTGCAGCAGGTGTAGCCACGCCAAGCCATGGTAGAGCAGATGCATAGCTGTGAATAGAAGAATCTACTAGAATCTAGAATACCAGAATCCACCAGATTCCCCCAGATGTGGTTGCTACATGTGCTTTTACTGTATAGGTGATGATGTAGTAGTAGTAGCGTGAGGTTGCACTCCCTCCCAGTGGTACATACTATACTACATACTAATCTCCATATTGCTGCGGGGACCCTGGTGCCCTGTGCCCTGTGGTGGCCGTGAGAAGTTGGGGATTACCAGGGAGTGGAGTCTGTAGAGTTCTAGGTACCGTACTGTACCTGACCATACCACGGTGAACTGCCGTCCAGGGTCCATCATGTTCAACTCTGTTCTTGTTCTATAGCAGCAGTAGTCAGTAGAACTATAGTAATTAAGACCTCATGTCTCCCTCTTATGATGTCTAAGGTAGTCTGTCTCCATTAGTCACCATTATATCTCCCTCATATCTCCATTATGTCTCCCTGATCTCGCACTCATCTCCGCCATGTGTCTCCCTCATACCTCTCTCCCGTATGTTCCCCCCAGCAGATCATGGCCTCTGCATGACCGAGCAGCGGAAGCAGCAGAGGGAGCGGAGATGAGGCGGCACGGCGGTGGAGCGCCTGATTCAGAGGCAGTAGGGCTAGTATCGACATGTACTAGCACTTCTGGAGCAGTTCTCCTGTGGCCAACCAACTACTTCTATTCGACACTCCAACGTTTCGACTTTCACACCTGCCGGCGCACAGACGTCGTTGGCATCCACGCGCAAAGGGTGGAACTAGAAGTGAGAGAAGCTTCATGTTCCTCTGTTGATTGCTCGCTCACTCGCACGCGTCGCAGCACCGCATCGTTCTTTGCCATGAAGACATCTTAGGAGACGACCTACCTTACTTGTGCAGCCTCTCATTGTTATTGTTAGCTCATCATTGACCAACCTCCACCTGGACCTGAAGCCAGCAAGCACTAGACTAGGTAGAACTACCTGACCTACTTTACTGCCAGCCGAACCAACTCGCGCAAATCGACTCCCACTGCACAGTAAGGTAGTTCGACAGCAGTCGGCACTGGGCCAGAATACTACAGTAGTTCTACCCTCATCACTAGCACTAGGGCACTCTCGTCTGGACGCGATGAGCTTGCAGCCACGTGTTGTCCCATTGCATCTATCATCGGACTTCACATTGGAGCTATGCCGTGGAGGCCGCTTCCATCAGGTGTGTCTCGCTCTCCTGCCCCCATTCACTGCCCATTGCGGGCCTTCCTGGCTTGGGCATTGGGAATGTGCTAATTATATACAAGTCGCCTTTGCTATTGCCACCGCTCCCTTCACCGCAACCCATCAATTCGACCTCCCTCTGCAGATCGGCGACCACATCTACATTATCGAACAAGGCGGCAGCAGGAAAGAATGGTATCGAGGATACTTGGTCGCCCCGCCCGCCCTGCTCGCAGGTCTAACTAGTGATCGGGGCCAGCAGCTGGAGCATCGAGTCTTTTCAGGCATCTTTCCTGCAAACTGTGTCGAGATACGCGAATTCCTGGGAGATGGCCCGCCGCTCAGTGAGGGTGATGGAGAGGACGGCAGTAATGGAGTTCTGGTGGAGGAGACTGCCGACGCCCGCCAGCGCAGGAAGAGCGAGGCATTGGCAGCACGTCGAAAGAGCAAGCGATCGAGTCGGAGAGAGAGTACGTCGCGCGGCCTGATGAAGGCGAGAAAGTCCATTTTCGTGTCGTCGGATGAGCCCATGCCCAAGGATCCCAATGCCCCCAAACCCCTGGCACCCGTTCCACTCCTCCGTGTGGGCGATGAGTCGGGCTTGTCTGCCATTGAACCTCTGGTCGATGAGATTGCCTCGTGTCTGCGAGAGTGGCACGATGCGCGTCTGCACGAGATGCTCCTGGCGCGCCGCTACCCTCAGCTCGCACAGGTGGAAGATCTCGTGAAAAGGGTAGATGTGGCGCGGAATCAGCTCATGCACGATGTCTTGACCCAGAAAGAGCTGCTGGTACTACGAGAAGACACCGTATGGGATCTGGTGGCGGGAAACAAAATGCTGAGTGACGAAGTCATTGTGCGCAGTCCCACCGAAAACGGGCGCATCTTGACTGCGGAGGACTCGGTCGTAGAGATGACCAAGTTACAGGCGAATATGAGCATCCTCGATAGGCCACCCAAACCTCACTCGGACAAGCACATGCTGCATCATCTGCTGGTGGACGCACGGAACCTGGTCAGCGAGGCAGATCAACCCGGCATCCTCCACGTGTGCCTGTTCACCAAGGAGCATGGCGAGACACCAGTGCCGTTCAGTGAGAGCTATGCCATATCGATCCCCGTGCCAGAAACAACATCTACAGCCCCAGAGGACCAGCCCCAAACCTTGTTTGTCAACTTGAGTAATACGGACATAGGCACGGGCGCTGATATGCGCTCGTTATATGTCGTGTTCAAGCTATTGCGGGATGAGCCTGTCAGGCAGGCCGTCTATGGGCAAGGAATCACTCATACACCAGTGAAGCCATCTCTGCTGAACGGTAGTACTCATGGGAACTCGCAAACAAGCACAAAGGGTCGACTCAGCGTATTCGGGAGCACGAGGAAGAAGAGCGACCACGGCCGCAATATCTCTTCCGCTGCGGGCTCACGACCTGAAACGGCGCGCTCTCACCGATCCGACAGATCTGGAACATCGAGCAGAACTCCTTCAGATACCCGAGCCACGAGCGAGACGAAGTTGGTGCGACGCTGTGTCGGCATTGGTGCTATGGACGTGACAAAGCTCGCCCAGGGCCAGAGCAGCGCCGAAACTACAGTCACTCTCTGGACACCCACCTCGTCTGCTGGAAACGACAAGAACGACGAAAGCGAAGGCTGGGTCGCGATTGTCCGCGAGCTTTCACGCAGCGCCACTGGTGGCTATGCTCGCGTGGGCATCATGAAACGTTTGGATGTGTTTGTCAAGGCTTTTGCTACTGCTGACTTGGAAAGTCTCATTCGAAATACCCCCACCTTGTTACACAATGTCTTCATGACTCCCAAGCTGGGCTTCTCCGGCGTACCTACAGAGAAGCGAAGTGACATCTACCTCACTCTGAGTGAGCCGCGGATGCCCCGTAATGCGACTCTGGCGCATTCGAAATTTGGCGCGGTGCCTCTGAATCAACGTTGTCAGACGAACCTGTCTAACTTACAGCTGACGTTGGAGGTCAGGCGAGCGTCGGGAGAACGCTTCGAAGACTGTATCTTCACGTCTGCAAACCACCAAGGGCATACGGCGTGGCGGACCACTGGCATTGAACGTGGCGAGGCCTGGAACCAGACCATCAAGCTCGCAATTCCTGCCGAAGAAGTCCCCGGAAGCCATGTGGTCATGAGTATTGCTGATTCGCCCAACTTTCCATTTGCCCTTGCGTGGGTGCCTTTGTGGGAGTTTGACGCATTCGTCCGTGATGGCGACCATCAAGTGTCGCTTTATGTGTACGACGAATATTCTAGCAGCATCATTGGCGGCAAAGGCGCGTATCTGGCACTTCCGCCGTGGCACGACAAGAACGACTCCCTTCAAGCAAATGCGGCGACCATATCATTACGCACATTTCTGAGCAGCACCGAGTACTCGCAGGACCCCACCTTGCTAGGTGTACTACACTGGAGAAATTACCAAGGCGATGGCCTCCAGGAGCTCCTCGAGCGGTTTCAATTCGTTCCCGAGATTGAAATTGTGAAGATGCTTCGTGGTGTGTTTGCAGCCATGTTCGAGATCTTGCACGAGTACGAAGACATTGCGGACTATGAAGACCTGATATTTCATAGTTTCGTGGTCATACTTGGCATCGGACGCGATCAGCGCTTCGAACTGGGAAACATCATCGAGGACTATGCAACCACACGGCATGACTGGCCGAGGGCAAGCAAGTCGCTTGTACGAGCCTTTCACCGACTGGTGTCTCGAAACATGGATCCGGATGCTTCTCGGAAACTTCGAGCTGCTGTGAAGGTCGGAGACCAGATGTTGAAGCTCATTGTCGATTCGATGAAGCCGACTCCAGAGACAAATCATGGTGAAGAAGAGCCGAATGGCGACTTTCCGGCAGACCGTCAGGGCGAGCTGAAGGAGGAGCTGCAGAAACTATTCGTTGCAGTCATGGCACTCCTGCGCAATCCAATGCCTATACTACTGGGCACACAGACGCTCCTCGTGCAACGCTTCCATACTTGGCTGCCGGAGCTTACACCACTCATGACTCCCATGGAGATTCTCGAGGTCGCCACGGACTTGCTTGACTCTTGCTCTCATGCAAAAGGCAGGATGACGCTGTACCGGCTGATTCTCATCGTCAACTACAGCCAGCTTGATGTGTTCAAAGCGCCAGAAACGCGCGCGAATCTGACTGCGAGCACCTTTGGCTGGCTGGAGCCCTACTGGGGTTGGGTGCCGGAACCTGATCAGCAGTGGCGCGACTCGGTACGATTATGTTGCGCAGTGGTTGCAACTCAAATGGAACACCTGGGCGAGGAAAGCTGCCAGTATGTGCCCAAACTTGCCGAGTCATATGGCGTGCTGCAGGAACAGCCGCGTCGCCCCAAACGTGTCTTCAGCATGCTCTTTCCTACCAGCTACCCATTTCCGACGAAACGTACTACCCAAGACATCGATGTTGACGAAGCAATGCTCGAGATTGCAGCCCTCATATCGGCAGCACTCACCTCTGACCGCAAGTTGTACTTTGACGCCAATACCGTGGACATTCCCGGTGTGCTCGCGCAATCACTCAAAGTCAGCCAAAGCATTCTGTCTTGTCAAGCTTTCCCGCGCAGCTGGCTGAGTCTGCTGGTCAGTCATCACCGGTATAGCATCACTGCGCTGGAGCGTATCGAAGAGATCCTGATCGAAGGCCTGCCTGATATGTATGCTCCCAATGCCGCGGAGGCTTTTGAATTCGACACGTCCATATGGCGTGCATTCTTCAATACCCTCTTCGCCGCTCTCGGCAGTCCCGCACTCGCCATGGAGACCTTTCCCGAACAAAAACGTCGAGCAGTCTGGAAGATTGCCGGCGATGTCCGCGAACTTGGTGCCAATCTGCTCAAGCGAAGTTGGGAAGCGATCGGCTGGGAGACTGACGATCAAGAAAAGCGACTATATGGATTCAACCGCATGGGCGGTTACCAAGTACAGTTTGTGCCTGAGCTCGTCGCACCTATCGTGGAGCTTTGCCTCAGCGTACATGGAAGTCTTCGTGGTGTTGCCATCGAAGTGCTGCGCTCCATGATCATCAGTGCTTGGCAGCTGGATCAAGACCTGTCGTTGATTCAGACTGCAATGATCGATTGTCTAGACAAGCTTTGCAAAGACAAGACCGTCACTGATACCATGCTGCAGAAGACCCTGGTGCCTGAGATGCTCGAACAGTTCAAGCCACTGCAGAACACAGTCGAGGACAGCCTTTATAATGCAGTGGTGGAGATGTTTAGCAGGATCCAGGAACTGCTTGAGATGCTGGCTAGCGTGCATTCGGGGAAATCTGTCGTCAACGACGCAAGCCGACTTGTCGATACGCTGCGTTTAATGGAGTTTTTGAAGGACGTGCAGTCCGAAGATGCCTATACTCGCTATGTGCACCAGCTCGCCAATATGCAGATTGCCGCTGGTAACATGACCGAAGCCGGTCTGGCAATCCAGATGCACGCCGACCGCCACGAATGGGACCCAAACACCAATGTTCCAGCCCTAGAAGAATCAGAGCTTCCGGCACAATCTGCCTTTGATCGCAAAGAGGCCTTGTACTTTCGAATGTGCCAACACTACGAAAAGGGCCAGTCGTGGAAACGAGCATTGGCAGCATATCGCGAACTTGCGCACCAGTACGAGCTGAACTCGTTTGACTTCTTCAAATTGGCTCGCACACAGCGCGCGATTGCTGGTATTCAAGAGCACATCGCTCGTGGCGATCGCACGAGCCCACGCTACTTCAGAGTGGTCTATCGCGGGCTGGGCTTTCCGTCAACGCTCCGGGACAAGCAATTTATCTTCGAAGGTTATCCAATGGATAGACTATCGCTGTTTGAAGAGCGCATGCAGCAGCTTCATCCATCGGCTCAGATCATACGCGGTGGGGCTGAACCAGGCGTGGAAGGACAATTCTTGCAAATATATGCTGTGAGTCCCAACAAGGACATTGAGCATATGGTGTTTCAGCGCACCAAAGTGTCACAAGCAGTGCGAGACTACAATTTGATTGCCAATCCACGGAAATTCGCCATGACCTCGAGACACCCTGCACGTGATCTTCCCATTACAGAACAGGTCGTCGAGAAGGTCATTTATACAGCAGCAGAAGAATTTCCCACCATTCTCCGACGCAGCGAGATTGTCAAGATCGAGACCATCACTCTTCTGCCCATCGAAGCTGCGATTGAGCGTACGACGCGCAAGACACAAGAACTACTGGCAATGGAGAAGCGCATTGCCAAAGGCATCGACCACGAAGGCACCATGTCGAGACTCACGGAAGACTTGATGAGCTCTGTTGATCCAGACTCCGACTCAAGCGTCGCACGCTACCGAGGCCTTCTTCCAGCTTCCGAGGCCGCAGCAGACACGCTCTCTCTCGATCCTTCGGTCTATGGACGATCCGTGGACCCACCGCTCGAACCGGTGCAAAATGCATTGAAAGTGGCGCTACTGGATCATGCATTGGCCATCAGACGTTGCCTTGCCTTGTATAAGAGGCCGCAATACCTGCCGACCAGAGCCGAGCTTCTCCCACGCTTTGAAGCCACGTTCCAGTACGAGCTTGAGATTCTCTTTCCACAGCGAGAACTTCGACTTGATGAAGAGGAGATCACCCCACGGAACTCCATTGGAGACGCGCACGCTGCATTGACGGCTGCTGCGAACGAGCAGCAGCAAGTACAAGCTGGAGCTCAACAACAAGACGACGAACACGAAACGGAAAAGCGACCCGGACGTCGTAGATCAATACCGTTCCTACGGTCCAGCTCGAGAAGAGGGCGAGGACTTTCGGAAACCAACGGCGATGGTGGTGGTGGTGGTGGTGGTGGTGATGGGAGGCAGTCTCGTGGTGGAAGCCGGCATGGAGCAAGACAGCGAAGTAATAGTCGGCTGAGCTTTTTCCGTGCTGGCGGCGGCAACGAGCAGTCGCAGCATGGCGATGATGAGCGCAAGTTGGGGGACACTTGGAAGCTTGAGAGAAGAGGTTCACTGAGGAAGAGGTTGAGTTTCTTTGGTCCGAAAGGTGAAGAGGATTAGGAATCTTCTTCATCGTGGGAGACATTGGACAAGCAGCTCGAGTGTTTTGCGGGAGAAGTGTGATGATTGTATTATTCTCTTGATACCCCTTACAGCAATAGCCATACCAGTAGCAGTACTAGTTGTAGAATACATTTGACGTCTTCTCACTTCTTTTCCCTTGTGACCGTGTCTTTGATCTCTTGTTGTTATCATCTCACATTATTCTGACCTATTGACCCAACGCTGGGATATAGCACGTGACTCAAGCCTCCATGCTTCCATCCCACCTACGTTCTTCTGGTCCCAATGCCACAACCACAACCTTCCACCACGACCTGAACCACGACCACGTCCGCCTCCTTCTCACCACCACCACCACCACTCACCACATCCCTCCTCCTCCTTCTCACCGCCACATTCCCCCCGAAGCAACACCACCCACCACCACAAAACAAAACAAAACAAACACACAGGCAGGCAAGGCAGGTGCAGGTGCCAGGGTTTCCAAATGCTCTTCTTCAGCTTCTTCAAAACGCTCGTGAACCACGAAATCACGGTGGAATTGAAAAACGACATTTCCATCCGCGGCACGCTGAAGAGCGTGGATCAGTATTTGAATATTAAATTGGATGATATTTCGGTTGTGGAGGAGTTGAAATATCCGCATTTGGTAGGTTTGGGTGTTTTTCTCTGTCTGAGTGTATTGTTTATTGTTTTTTTTTGGAGGNGGGGGGGGGGAAGGTGCTGGGTGGGATGGGAGGAGGATGAAGAGGAGGAAGAGGAGGAAGAGGAGGAGGGTGGGGAGGAAGAGAAGGAGGATGGGGAGGAGGATGGGGAGGGGGAAGAAGAGCAGGAAGAGGAGGAAGAGGAAGAGGAGGAAGAAGAGGAAGTGCTTGGTTGCACGATTGAGACGCAAGTGACAGGACAAATTGCTAATGAAACTGAAATCAAACAGAGCTCGGTCAAGAATGTCTTTATTCGAGGAAGTGTGGTGCGATATGTCCATTTGCCTGCTGCGGCGGTAGATACTCCTCTGTTGGAGGATGCCACGAGAAGAGGTATGTGTCATCATCTCATATGAAGCGTGCTGCCGGGGAGAGAGAATCGGAAAGGACGAGATCGGTTACTGATGACTTTTGGTGGACACAGAAGCTTCACAGAATGCTGCAAAGGCCAAGGCGGGCTGAGTGAGGCAACTCCTGTCGATCCGAGGATACGAAGTCATCGAGGAACCCCTTGAGGAGACTGAGAGTGATACTGAAATTGCAGCTGCTGCTGGGACTTGGGTGTCCACGAGACAGCGGCAGTGTTGTGGCCCGACTGAGGTCAGGAATCCTGCCTTGAGACAGGCAAGGCACAGCAAAGGCGAGACATATGGCACGCAGACGCGCACAGTGTGGCCCTCACGTGCCAGATCCGCCAGGCTTGATGTGCCACCACGAGGTGGTCTCATAGTAGCATGTTTTACAAACAGTTCTGGTTTCCTTCCACGCCGATCTTTGCATTCTCGGACCCCTCACTTGTGCCATTCTGACACTGGACACTGACCAACCTGTTTAGCTACGATCACAGATCCCGTATTTCTGTTTCAGCTACCAGTGATTGTACGACAGTCGCACTTTTTTTCTTCCCTTTTGCAAACAGGTCCAAACATTTTCTGGTCACTCAATCACTCAGCTTCCACAGCAAGGGTCATTGACGCTACATACATTCCCCTCCTGACTTTAGAGAAGAACATTCTTGCCCTACATATGAGGCATCTACACAAATACGGGTGTGTTGTATGTCTTATCTCACCATCAGCTGGCCTTCCTTGCGTTTACTACAGTTTTGGAAAAAACAGGTACGATCGGTTGGTATGCAGGCAAGCAAGCAAGCAAGCAAGAAAGCAAGCAAGCAAGCAAAGCAAGTACCTCCTCCTCAGTATCACAATTCCACTGGGACTGTGCGTGTGCGCATGTGTGCGTGTGTGTAAGAGAGAACGAGAAAGGCCAAGAGAGAGAAAAAGAGAGGTACCTAATGTTATACAATAAACCAGGCTTTTATTTCCCCCGTTTCGTTGTGTTTTGTTTGTTCTTTTTCCTCGCAAGCAATGGAATAATGGTTACACTTTCACAGCATATTGTTCATGCAAGGGGAGGCGACTTGTCAAGAGATCACAGGCGTGGATTGATATATATATAAAAGGAGGTATATATGGGTGAGGTTTGATGTTCAGTTGATTGATTGATTGAGTATTGATGCGAGAGTTTTTCGACAAAGGACAACGATAACATCAGCAGCATCAACATCCTCATCCTCATCTCCATCACACCCAAAAGCAAATCCGATTCGACTCCTCGATCCAAACAACATGCATCACTCCAATACGAATCTCAGACGCGTCCTATTCGCAGCAGCAATAGCAGTCACCAACTTTGTTATTGCAGCAGCAGCAGCAGCAGCAGCAGCTTCTTCTGTGATTCAAGTGAACAACTACTGTGGCGAATCGCATTGGATCACGGTGATGAATGAAACGTATGGTGTGCAGGGGAACGGGACTTGGGAGTTGCCTTCTGCTTGGTGAGTTTAGTTCGAGCTTATGTGGCAGTGGTGGTATGTCGATGGGAGAGAGAGAGAGAGAGAGTGGTGGGCGGTGTTTGAACAGCTAGCTGGAGAGAGAGAGAGAGAGAAAGAAAGAAAGAAAGAAAGAAAACTGACTCCGATCCTTTTTATATTTTCTACAGGGCATACGAAACCCCCGTCAACGGTAAAGGAAGTCAGTATACCTATATACCTTTTCCCACTCTTCATCACAACCCACAAACCCGCAAATCGATACTAAAACTACTTACTCCCCACAGACAGCCTCGGAATCACAACCTCTCCCAACTACTGGACCCCCTCCACCCCCAAACTCATCCTCGGCTATACAACCGACGCAGGCGAACTCTGGTGGTCGATCCACTCTCTCGACGGCGAGCCATTTCCTCCTGGGCATTTTAATGTACGTTTCCCCCCATCTCTCTCTCTTCTCTTCTTTATATGTGGCTGATAAAGAAAGGTCACATCACCCGCTCGATACGCTGCTGCGATGGGGGTTGGTGCTCCGGATGTTTGTGGGAATGCGGTGGGGTATGAGGTGGTGAATCATTCTTGTGTGGATGATGAGGTGAGGTTGGTGGTGAATTTGTGTTGGTTTTAAGAGGGATTTTGTTGGATTGGAGGGTTGGGTTGGGTTGGGTTGGGTTGGGGGGGATTTTTGTTGGTTTTATGGATGGAGGGTTTCGGGCACTCATGCGTGTTTTTTTTCGCGTGGTGGTGGTGTGTGGGTGGGATGGATGGATGGATGATGGGCGAGTTAGTAAGTAAGCAGTGAGTGAGTGAGTGAGTGAGTGAGTGAGTGAGTGAGTAAGTGAGTGATAAAACGAGTATTCTAGTGTGGAGCTGGCCTTCACATCTCGAATCTAAACTTCACCCTTACATGATCATGACATGTAAAATACACTTGCCTTATACATAGGGGAAGGTAAGTTCTTCAAGTATGCTTTCCTACAAGTTGATAGTCTCTCTCTGTCTCTCTCCGATATAACTGCTACTGAACTTACTGATGAAGTACCTATAAAGATGGCACCTATTGCAAGCTACAATATAAAAAGAGAGGCCATATCTCTCTCTGGCATGATCTCTCTCTCTTTCTGTCATTATCTCTCTCACGCACTCTGTTCGCTCTGTCTCACTCAAAAATCAACCAAACCGGAGTGTTTGCTTGCTGTTTAATACTACCTTGTACACCTGACGCCTCGCTAATTTCATTCACCACGCATCTTCTCTGAAACCCCGAGAGAGAGAGGGGGATCTGTCGACATACTTTCTTCCTTTCCTCATACACGATTGACAACATCGAGCTGTGGAAAAAGAAGAAAAAAAATCATCAGTTCAGGGTTTGTTGTGCTTTTCATGCTGGAAATGCATATGTTTTTCGACTTACATCGTTCTGGCCACTTTTCGCACTATGCCAACCTTCATTTCCCACGTACCCGCCCGTACCCACGCCGATGGCGAAAGCTCGATTCTTGGATCGTGCGCCCCACGCCCAACCTTGGCCTCTGGATATGGGGAGATGATACCAGCGAAACGAGAGCCAGGAAGTCGCAATGCCGATGAGGCTGCCGAAGATGAGGTCGAAGCCGAAATGGTAAAACTCGGCATAGCGCGTGCTGGTGATGTAGATTGCTACGCCGACGGGGAAGAGAGCAAGGACGATGAGGTAGTTGGGCGGTGCTGCTGCTGCGTTGCGTACTGCCAGAGGGTTGGTCTGAGCATGTGTGCTTTCGTACTCGCCGGGTTCGAATTTCGCTTCCATGGACGATCCGCCTGCTTGGTCTCGGTTGAGTGGGAGGAGTTCGTGTTGCGAAGAATGTCGGCGGTGGCCCTGCTGCGGCGCGAATACTGCCGGGAGATGAGGGAGGCCGATGGCGAATTTGCTGCAGATGTAGAGTGTGAGGTAGAGCCTAGAAGGAGAACAGTCAGACAGTGTCTTTTAGGAGTAAGTAATAGCATTATTGCTGGGCATTTCTTACAGTCCGGACCACGACCAAGATGCATGTCCACTGGGAAAGCTCCGGAAACCGTCCTGTAGGAAGTCATCGTCGTCTTGATCGCAAATTGAAGAATCGACTAAAGTCCATCGAACGCTGATATCCTGTCCATAACCACCACGAAACGCGGCGGTAACATCGTCCAGATTGGGATTGCACCTTGCAAGAAGATTGGGTCGCGGTTTACCAAACAGATTCTTCATCCCTTGCGCTAGAAGACGTGTCTGTCAGTACCAGATGCGTGATTCGCGCAATAAACAGTAAGGTATGATTCAATCTCACATACTGACGAAAAAAGCGACAGCAAGCGACAGAGCAAGTCCAGCAAGGCCCTTCTCCAACTCCCAAAGTTTCAGACGCAAGACTTGAGACCGCGTCAACACGCGGCGAGCCTCCCCACCAGGCACGCAGATGAGGGTGATGAGCGTGACAATGGCAGCGGGAGCCACCAAAGCGATGACGACCAGCATCCATGTGGTGATAGTCTCTTCCACAAACGGGAACGAAATGTCCTGGTTGAGCAGGGAAAATGGGCGATGTTGAGGCTTGATAAAGGACAGAGCTCCGCCTGCGGCCGCGAAGGCGATGATGATGATCCAGTCGAAGATGTAGGACGCAATCAGTTTCTTCGAGCCCATCTCGTGGGCTGCACTCCGGAGGAGGTCTTTGTTGGCTGCGGGTCTCATCATTCTCTTCTTGTGTGGTATACCTTAAGGTACTTCTTTTCACTTCTCTCAAGGTGGCGCTTTCGATGCGAGATCAGGACGCAGAGGTACAATGCGTACAATAATAATAATACAGTATGTAACTCCCTAGAGCGACTACTGTAAACTTGTGGCAAGCCAAGAATGCGCCGTTTCTGCTGAGCCACGCGGCTGGCGTCAAAACAGTCGTAGCAGAGTAGATCGTGTCGTGTTCTATAGTAGAACTACTTACTTGATCGTTCCTGGTGTGTCAAACACCGTACAGGACACCTCCTCCTCCTCCTACTCCCCTTCTACTAGAGGTATAGTAGGAGAAGGCACATCATCGTCCCATTCCCCCCTCCCCTTTCTGGCCAAAATCCTTTTTTAGCGAAGAATGGCTCTCGAGAGCGGTGGGGCGCACATCAATGCACGCGTGTGTGACACTACACTAATGTAGTGTGTTAATGTACAGTGTGCTAGTTCGACACTTCTACTGGTGAGACGAGAAAAGAACCAATCGTGTCAGAGACGTGACGCTTGGGGGGCAGGCCCTTGGATGCTTGGCAACATGAACTTTGCCGCTAATTGTCATGGAACTCTACCTGACATAAAGGTGTGCACGAGGAGAAGTGATATTTTTGTGTTTTTTCATATTTGAGCCGCCACTTGAATACCTGTCTCGAAGACTCAATCATACTACAAAAATATAGGCTGTAGCTACGAGCGAAATCTCTCCGTCTACTAGGTCTGATCCACGCGTATTGCCGTCGTCGCGACCTGTTTCGTTGTCCGGTGTTAATGTTGTTCATTACGCTTTCCGTTACCGTTCTACCGCATATCATATATACAGTCCTCGCAGGACAGGTCCCGTTGCGATCGACTAAAAGAGGCGGCGTTGCTTTTGGTGCGGGTCCGTAAAAGAATATGTGAAAGTAGCCGCACCATACGCCGCATACGGCACTCTGCCTGCCATCGAGAGCTACGAGTCCACACCATGACTGCGTTCGAGATCGTATAGGTCCACTGTACCACCGTAGCCATGCACTCAACCAGACATCAGGCATGGCAGCTACGCTGAGAGTCTGGGCGACTCAAGGCAGCAACTGTGCGACAACGCTCGATTATCCACTCCAACAAGCGGATGCAGCGAGGACGTCGCATAGGTGATCAGTTCACCCTGTTGCAGAGCGGATGCATATTCTTGCTCCAGGATCCGACCAGTGGTCGAGTGGCGACTCCTCAGATCCGGTTCATCACGGCGCGGCGAGATGGGATATAACATTCCAGGCGCATATCCTAAATGCTGGATGTCCCCTTGGCTGCCTTGATGGTGCTGTATCGCAATATTGATGTAAAACGATGAAATGCTGAAAGAGCATCATTGCTCACCGGGTTGCGCGCATTTCTTGCTGTCCGTCGGTCCCTGGAATGTGTCCAGGCTCGCGGAAGACAGCAGTCATGGCCTCCTCGAGTATCTGCATCCCTTCATCAATCTCAGTATCGGAGATGATTAGTGGTGGGACGAATCGGAGAGTGTTTGTGCCGCAGGTTATGACCAGGAGACCTCTCTCACGCGCAGCGGTAATGACTGGCGTGGGGTCGGCGCTCAACTGCAGACCCAGGATAAGACCACGACCGCGGACTTCCTGCACAACATCTGGGAAAGCTTCGTGGATCCGAGTGAAATGCTTGCGGAAGCGCGCTTCCTTCTTCAGCACATCTTTCTGTAGTTCCGCATCTGCAAGTCGAGTGACGATGTAATGTGCCAGTCGGCATCCAAGCGGGTTGCCACCATACGTAGTACCGTGGTCGCCAGTCACAATCTTGCTGGATACGTCTTCTGTCACCATCGTCGCACCAATAGGGAACCCATTACCAAGAGCCTTTGCGGTAGTAACCACGTCCGGATGTGCTTCTTTAGGAAGTGCGGCATGAGCCCAAAGCTTACCAGTGCGTGCAAGACCACATTGAATCTCGTCGTGGATAAGTACGGCGCCCACTTCAGTGCAGCGCTTGCGGAGCGCGAGCAGGAATTCATGTGACGCGACATTGACTCCACCCTCTCCTTGTATAGGCTCAACAATAACACCACATGTCTTGTCGGTCACGAGCTCTTCGATTCCAGCGATGTCGTTGTATACGCCGTACTTGAATCCTGGGATCATAGGCGAAAAAGGCTTCTGATATTTGGGGTTTGGCGTGGCCGACAGTGAACCCATCGTACGTCCATGGAACGCACCCTGGAAACTCACCAACTCGTACTTACTGCCATCTGGCTGGATGCTGCGTCCGTACTTTCTGGCAAACTTGATTGCGGCCTCATTGGCCTCGCTCCCAGAGTTGCAGACGAAAACACGGGCGGCATTGAAGCCACCCGCCTCCCTGGTCTTCTCCACCATGAGCTGGCTGAGGGCGCCCGTCCATGGATTGTAGTACAGATTCGAGCTGTGTACCAAGGTCTGCGACTGCTCGTATAGGATCCTGCTCATCTGGGGGTCACAGTGACCCAGCGCATTGACAGCAATGCCCGCCGTGAAGTCCAGGTACCGTCTGTTCTCAATATCCCAAATGTAGCAGCCCTCGCCTTTCTGAAATACCGGGGGTGGTCGGACATAGGTAGGAACCATGAATGGCGCATGTGAGTCGACGAGGCGGGCGGTCTGTGAGTCGGATGACGGGTCTGGCGTGCGCAGAGATGCTTCCTTCTGTTCTGTGGTCAGCGATGTCCTGCTCTCGGTGGCCCCTCGCGCAGTCTCTTACCTCAATGGCATGCTTCTGCCCTGCTGGCAGACTTGACTGCGCCGTCGCCACAGAAGCATAGCATCTGCGAGGGGCGGCAGTGGCATTACCTGCCTGCGAGCGCAAAAGCGCGCCAACACGTTTGCTGCATATGCGGATTGACATCTTGGCTTGCAATGTATGTCAGTGTATCTCGGACAAGCAAAGCAAAGCGAAGAGTAGTAGCACGGAAAGCGATGCGAGACTTTTTCTGAATTGCCCGGGTGGTTCGAGATAGCAGCAGTAGCGACTTCGGCGACAGCAACGTGGATCACGGGTCTCACGATAGAAAACCTACCTTCCTCTCTCAACCACCTCTCATCTCAACAACACCTGCTTATATCCAGTTTCCCACATCACTTGGAGTACACAATCACGCTAGAGGGCCTTAGTCCTCTTAGTTCTTCTCTGGACGCACCGTCAATAAATGCTAAGGATCAGATTGCGCTGGCAGAATTCCCGCAATATCCTAGCAGCTAGCTGCTTGGGACATATTGATAGGAGGGCGTCTGTATCAGAGTCTCGGGCTTGCCTCTGCTATGCAGAAACCTGGCAAAGGTTCATCGATGTTGCTGATGGTTATAGAATATTGCTGGTGTCCCACATATCCAAGTGGCAATCGTGACAACAGAGGCGCGTCCAGAGTGTAGATACAGAGCGGCCTCGAGTCCGCCGAGAGTGCTGTTCTAGTTCAAGTTTTAGCCGAAGAGCATCCAGATCATCTTGCCTCGAGCCTTCTTCCTACTGTCCGCATGGGATGCCACTTTAAGCATTCCGAGGAGTTCCCTACCTGACCTAAGGCGCTACGCTGGTGGGGGCTTGCAGCAAGTGCGGATGAATACCGTAAAACTAGTTCTAGCACCACCTCAGTGCGTTATATTCTTGCGGGGACATGTACACGCAACATGTAGAACTAATGTACTGTACAGCGCCCGCATACGCTGAGATCAAGGGGCATGCACTATCGAATGTTCGCTCGCTACCTATGACAAACACACAGATTCATCACACCGCGGAATGGTCGATGTCTGCACAATGGAGCTCTACTTGGCGCCTTGTCCTGGGCACAAGATGTTCAAGACTTCCAACGAAGCGTTCGCCCAGACAGTGATGATAGTCTTGGTCTTGCCCTGCTACAATGACTACCTAAGGTAGTTCGACATGCTCGTTCGCATGCAGCTTACCTACATACTTACTACGCCTCAACGGCATGGCTTTCCTCTTCCCCCAGGAAATCTGCCTCGGCTAGTCCTAGTTCTATCGTCTCTGGACGAGTCACCGACTTTTGGCAGCTTGGAAAGCTCGCCTCGACAGGTCGTTGAATGCAGCGTAATATTGTCGATAGGCTGTAAGTCAGTAGAGTTCCGCATTAGAAGAATAGTTGCAGGACCACGAGAGTCTGGGCTCACAGGCTTAGTTCTATGTCTGGAAATAACGCCTAGCGCATACGAACTAGTTCTACCCCAGACCTCTACGTGCGCCACCTTGGGGAACGTGGGGGAATATAACGCACTGCACTCATCTGCCGAATGGCATTGGGCCGTACCAATGGCTTCGAGGCGTATTCTAGCTCGCAGCCCGCGTGTGGATGCGTGCGTGCGTGTGCTTGCACGTTAACGTAGTCTTGTGACCTGGTGAAGACGAAAAGTGCCACGAAGAGTGGCGGAATGGCACGGTAGGACAGTGCAAGCATAAAGCTGCTGGGGTCCCAGATCTCATTGCATCCTCAACTGATCATCTTCCGGTGTGCTTCTCCTCGTCCCGTCCTCTCAGAAGAATACCGCGCGCCCTCTTGCTACTACCTCCCGACCTTTGGTAGGTTCTGCTATGGCCACCATGGCGGACCACGACCAAGAGAAGACCGGAGTCGTCTATCTCGAACGATCGACCTCCGATGAATCCACTGTCGACGACCGTCTCCACTCCCTGACCGAAGAGGAGCAGAAGAAGCTGATCCGGCGTATCGACATCCGCCTGGTATTGACACTGGGCTTCATGGTAAGCAAGCAAGCAAGCTCGGAAAGATATGCATACCGCGACCCATGGGCTCTTCAATAACACTCGTGCAGTACTGCGTATCACTGATGGACAGAACGAACCTCGGAATCGCCGTGGTCGCTGGTATGGGCGTAGATCTCCAATTGATTGGATTCCGATACTCGACCATCGTGCTGGTGTTCTTCATCACCTACGTGTTCCTTCAGCCACCTGCCACAGTCATTCTGAGAAAGCTCGGACCCAGAATCTTCTTGCCATCGATCACGCTTCTATGGGGAATTACGATGCTCACGTTCGGCTTTCTGAAGACCTGGACTCAGATGGTTCCACTTCGTCTCGTGTTGGGCGTGTTCGAGGCTGGGTTCTTCCCAGGATGGTGAGTACTTACACTCAACACAACTCGCCATAATCACATCATATCATACAGGAGCTGATAATATGCGTCAAGTGCATACTTGCTGTCCTGCTGGTACCCGCGTTACGATCTCCAGAAGCGATATGCCGTATTCTACCTCATCGGTAGCTTGTCATCTGCCTTTTCCGGCATCATGTCATGTAAGTCTGCGTTCCGCCCTCCACAGTAGTAGCTACGAAGAGCAATTCCCACCCATTCCATAGCTTTATATACATATACTAACCAAATATCCAGACGGCTTCATGCAAATGAACGGCCTCGGAAATCTCGGCCCAGAATACGGCCAACACTACGGTCCCACCAAAGCCAACCCCACCCTCAAGCCAGGCGTAATGCAAGGCATCGCAGGCTGGAGATGGATTTTCATCATGCAAGGCCTCATCACCTGCGCCGTAGCCATGATAGGAGCCTTCACGATCGCGGATTTCCCGGAGAACGCCGCCAAGAAGAGCAAATCGTTCGCGTTGGGATTCTTGAACCAGAAAGAAGCCAATTTCATCGTCGCGCGCATTGAACAGGATCGGAGCGATGCGATTGCGGAGCCGTTCCATCTGGCGACGTATCTGCGTTGTGGACTCGATAGTAAGATTTGGGGGTTTGCGACCCTGTTTGGTTTGACGACGACGACGACTTATGCCATTGCCTATTTTTTGCCGATTATTCTTCATGAGGGAATGGGCTTTGATGATTCTCTCGCAGAGTGTTTGATTGCTCCACCTTATGTCGTGGCTGCTATTTGGATGGTAACTCTCTCCCTCCTCCCTCCTCACCTATGCTGCCTCGCTAACAGACTTCCCAGTTCGGCTGTGCCTGGTACGGAGACAAACACCACCTCCGCGGGCCCATCATCATCCTCAACGCCACCCTCGGCCTCATCGGCCTTCCTATGCTAGGCTTCGCCTCCAACGCCGGCGTACGCTACTTGGGAGTGTTCCTCGCCACGACTTCCTGCAACGCCAATATCCCATCGATTCTATCCTTCCAAGCCAATAACATCCGCGGACAGTGGAAACGCGCGTTTGCGAGCGCGACCCTCGTCGGTGCCGGTGGGATTGGAGGGATTGTGGGAAGTACGGTGTTTCGATCGCAGGATAAACCGGGTTATGGGCCGGGGATTTATACGACGATTATTGCCGCGGGATTGACGGTGGTTATTACGGCGGGGATGATGTGGAAGTTTCGGCGTGCGAATCTGAGAGCTGAGGCTGGGGGTAAGGTGATTGAGGGTTTGAGGGGGTTTAGATATACGTTGTAGATGGGGGGATTTTTTCCACGATATGTCATGCTGTGCTGTGCTGTACAGCATAGGGAACAAAATTCATATTACTTACACCTACTCATCCTCTTGAAAACAAATCTGCTCTTCTGCTCTCTTTCTCCTGCCGTGTTTCGGGCTGAGCAGTAGAATATTCTGTAGTATTGTGCTGTATCCGCTACAGAGAGAAAGATGATGCAATAACTTTTCCAGAATTGTTCAGAATTGTGTTTTTGCTGCCCATTTCACATTTGTCGCATTGTGGATCTTGAGCTACTGCCGTCCGTGCAAGCCTTGCGGAGCTCGTGAAGATTCACGTCGTCCAAGCTGCTTCACATTCCTACCGAGGCTGGAATTCGTGTTGCTGCCGGAAGGAAACTGCTTGCTTCACTTCAGCTGAGCAATACCATGTCCAGATTTGGCTGCCTGACTATTCCCCGCGTGGAGAGAAGTCCTTGGTTCATACATCTCTCCTCTGTGCACTGACGTCCGCCTCTTCACTCACCTATTGACGCTGCTTGTCCTTTTTTACCTTGGCTGGGCACTACTCAAATCAAGCCAGGAATCATAGCAAACCTCTTCTTCGCATACTTGGCGCCCATCTCCTTCCTGTATCTCGACTCCTTCTTTTTCGCCCATACAGCCATCTGCCCACCAGCCACAGCAGTAAACAAGGCCGTGGTCCAACTTCTCGTCACCACACAGATGCTGACCCAAGCAAGCACCTCGAATAGGTAGTTGGGACAAGTCACCCATCCGAATCCCAAACCCTGTGGTACACCTCTCTCGGTGCCGCCGGGGGAGCGCAAATTGCGGAGGATGAGGTGAGTGTTGAGATTGGCGAGCTCACCAAAGGTGTAAGCTGCCAGAGCGGGGTAGTCGATGAGGGGTATCAGGGAGGAGGTGGAGGTCGGGTGGGTCGGGGAGTAGATGAAGTAGGCAATGAGGAAGCCGGAGAGGACCCAGTAGTGAGCGCTGTTTTTGAAGATGTTGGAAGCGGGCATGGTAGCGCTGCTGAAGCGGTGGACGAAGAAGGTCTCCAGCTCTCTTTTGAGGAAGTGGAGGGCAATCATGATCACGGAGAGGGTCTGCAGTTGAGATGGCTGCGGCGGGGCATCTTTGTAGATGTAGGGGCGGGCGAGGTAGAAGAGGGGGGGGATCAGGAGGGGCCCCAGGGATTCGATGATGAAGACGGTTCGCCAGGCAATCTGGAGGCCCAGGTCTTTGACGAGGATGGTGCTGCCATGGCGGAGCTGGAAGGACTCGACGGTCTTGTGCTTGTCGTTGGGAATGAAGGTGCCGTCGTCTTCGCGCGTGATGCGCAGGCGGTGCACGGAGAAGTTGGACTCGGCGGCGATGCGGTGGTAGAGGTCGGCGGTGCTGCCTTGCACGTAGATGGAGGTGCTTGCAGGCAGCGAGGGAATGCGTTTGCCTGGCACGTCGCTGCATGTGAGCGTGTGTCTAATGGAAGGTATGAAGGTAGGATATGGAGAATGCCATGTACGGACCTCGGGGCTTGACCTGCAGAGTCACCGGTTTGGAGGCCATCTTGCTGCACTGCCTGGGCTGCGGAGTGGTGCGTGTCGTCGGGACAGCCGTAGTGGTCACGGAGTGGTGAAGGAGCGAGAAGAGGTTGAACTACATGTATTCCATCGATGAATTATGCACTCCGCCCCGGGCCGCCCTAGTTCTAGTTCTGTAGAATAGTTCTACATGTAGTTAGTTCTGGTTCTAGTTTCACAATTTAGTGTTTACATACAGCAGCTGTATAATAAGGTATTACTCCTTGCTCGTGCTGGTGCTCTCAGCTCTGCCTCTACCTCTTGTCCCAGTCCACCGCCGTCCATCGCTGAGGGCGTGACAAGCCACGACAGCCATAGACCTCACTGCCATGCAGGTGGCTGGCTTGCATATCGCCCATCATCCATCCTGGCTTAGAGCTACAGCTCCCCAGCCATTCTGTATACCGCTTACGACTGTTGTTGGCCTTGCCCCAATGGATTATGCCAGGCAATAACAATTCCACAGTCCCATTGGACTCCGCTGACCTACAGACGCCCCGTGCTCTGCACATGCATGAGAGGACCGGGACGGCCGCTCAGCCTCAGCTCAGAAAGTCAAAAATGGATCGGAAGGATGCGAGACAGATAAGTAGTTCTATACCGGTCCCAACTCACGATACAAAGTAGAAGGCGTCGCCGTCGACGTCGACATGCCCTACTAGGCTTATCTCTACCTTACCTTATATGACAGCTTCTGTCTCATGCTGGTTTATTGAGCGTCTTCGACTGAAATTTGGCCTACACTACCTTACTACTTACACAGTGCCTCCTCTCGCAATCTAGTCCCGACAGCCGGCCAGCCACTGAAGGCGCAATGTCCATAATGAAGAAGTGGAAAAGGTGTGTAACTTACTAAGGTACATGTACCTTAACTCCACGTGTCTCAGACTCGACACCCAGTTTGTACTGCACTTGCCACATCCGGAAGCCCGCAGCTCCTGCCCCATTGCTGGAAATGAAATGATACACCGGACAGCAGGAGCCATGGGACAGACAGCAACAGCAACAACAATTACATGAACCATCATCGCATTGGCCATCCATCCAATTCTTCGCCAACCACCTCACATACATACCTTCGACCATATCTCACGCAATGCCATGATCCCTGCGACACCTACCATCTCGTGCTGAACATGAACGACAAGCGACACAGACCTCCCGAGCCGCGGGAACAGCAGCCGCCGAATGGGACATCGGGAAGATGTCCGTACAAGTCAAGACAGCTTCCGGGCAGCCATATCACGACCAGCGACGGTATTGGTACTGCCAAGCACGACGACCGTTTGGATGGGATGAAGCAAGACCCAGCACCCGATGCGGCAATTGCAAGACGGCGACCCCGAGCACTTGGAACTCCCAAAAAGAGATCAGACACGTGCAATAAACCGTTGCCGAAAGCGCCGTTCGAAGATGAACTATTTGTGGACCCGCCTTTGAAAGACGAGCTCAGCCTGCCAACCAGGATTCCGCGCCTTCATGCTGCTACATAGTACCTTTTGCTGCTTTGTCACGTAACCTCAAACATGAAGCTAGCCGCTAACTCTTCTCCCAGCCCCAAGTCGGCCACAAATGGCAGTAAGAGTGAGAGCAACCCTCGCCAGTACGAGAGCATCGTGAACGGCAAGCCAATGAGAACCCAAACAGCAAAAGCAAATGGCATCGGACCACCGCCTGAGCCTGAGATGTCGACACTTGACAAGGCTCGGGCGAACGTATGGCAGTCGCTGCAGCAGATGAAGACGCTACTCTCTGCCGTCAAAGCACCCCTACCAACACATTCCGGCGATGGCTCATATCTACCACAACCAGAGAAGGAGAACCTCTGGGAGGATGTGAATGAGATCTTCCGTGATATCGGTAGGCAGGATATCAAGGATCTAGATGGTCTGTTCAAAGCCGTCAAGGCTGCCAAGCTTGGTCAACCTCTGAACGACAAGGAATACTTGATGGAGAGTATGATTGCAGTCGCTTGCAAGATGCCCGATGGCTTCCTCCAGAAGAAGATTACCGAGAGCTTGGTGACGACCCTATGGGACGACCTCGAACACCCTCCTCAAACTCTTCTCAGCGACGAGTTCCAATTTCGACAACCAGATGGAAGCAACAACAGCTACAAGTACCCAAACATTGGTAAAGCGGGCATGCCATATGCTCGAACAGTAGCGCCGAAAGTCATGCAAGGCGGCGTTCTACCTGATCCAGGCATCCTATTTGACTCTCTCATGGCCCGGAAGGAAGGCTCTTCCACTCCACACCCGAATCGCATTTCGAGTATGCTGTTCTATCTGGCGAGTATCATTATCCATGATATCTTCCGCACCGATCATACAGATTACAACAAATCCAACACATCTTCGTACCTTGACCTTGCGCCCCTTTATGGTTCCAACTGGGAAGAGCAGAAACGAATGAGAACTTTCGTAGACGGAAAGATCAAGCCTGATTGCTTCTCCGAGACAAGATTGTTGACTTTCCCACCAGGTTGTGGTGCACTGCTGATCTGCTTCAATCGATACCATAATTATGTTGTGGAGCAGTTGGCAAAGATTAACGAGGATGGGAGGTTCAGCGTCAACCCACGACAAAAGACTGTGAATAGATATGGGGAGAAAGATTTGGATAAGAGGGATGACGATCTTTTCCAGACTGCGAGACTGATCACTTGTGGGCTTTATATCAATATCATTCTCATTGGTGAGTTGAACATGTTCCTTGGCAAGGTTTCCAGGCGAGGGCTGAGACTGACTGCCACACTACAGACTACGTGCGAACCATTTTGAACCTGAATAGGACCGACGACAACTGGCAGCTCGACCCACGCGTCAACATTGTGGATGGCCCACCAGTCGGCACCGGTAACCAGTGCGCTGCAGAGTTCAATCTCGTCTACAGATGGCATTCCGCTGTGTCACATCGAGACGACCTATGGACACAGCAATTGTTCAAAGAGATGTTTCCCAGCATAGTAGCAGCCGACGCTGCCAAGCCAGAAAACATGTACAAGTTCTTGGGTGCGCTGCAGGAGCTACAGGCCAAGACAGAGTCCAAGGAGCCCAACGAGCGCCACTGGCCTGCTCTGCAAGAAGAGAGAATGGACCGTATCGAAGCTGGCCCATATGCTGGCAACTTCAACGATAACGAGCTAGCAGAACTCTTGATCAGTAGCGTTGAAGATTGCGCCAACGCGATGGGACCACAGCAAGTTCCAACTGTTATGAAAGCCATTGAAATCCTTGGAATCCGCCAAGCTCGGACCTGGAAGTGCGCGACATTGAATGAGATGCGTAAACATTTCGACCTCACCCCCCATGAAACGTTCGAATCCATCACCGACAACAAGGAGGTCGCCGACGCCCTTCGACACCTCTACGACACTCCCGATCAAGTTGAACTTTATCCTGGATTAGTAGTGGAAGATGCCAAGGATCCTAAACTGCCTGGCTCGGGTCTTTGCCCGTCATTTACTACCAGTCGTGGCGTGTTATCTGATGCCGTGGCATTGGTGCGTGGCGACAGATTCTACACCAGCTCGTACACGCCTGCTCTTCTCACGAATTGGGGCTTCCAAGAAGCTTCAAGCGACTTGACGATTGACAATGGTTGTGTTTTCTACAAGCTGTTCCTGAGAGCGCTGCCTGACAGCTTTGATCCGATGAGTGTTTATGCCCATTACCCGATGACGGTGCGTCATTTCACAATCAGACGGATGGCGAGTGTTAGATGCCCTGAGCTAACGTATCGACAGATCCCTTCAGAGATGCGCACTATTCTCAAAGGTCTTGACAAGGATCACCTCTACCAGTTCGATAGACCCACCGAAAAGAAGCCCCCCGTGGTACTCTTCAGTGCAGCAGCAGCTAAGCAAGTGACTGAAGACCAGGCCACTTACCACGTTACATGGGGCCCCGCAATGGAGTTCCTGATGGGCCCCAAAGCTCGCAACTTCATGCTTGCTGGTGACGGCCCCAAGAATGCCGAGTCACGAGTGGTGATGGAGAAGGCCATGTACCTTGAAAACGGCGCATCGACCACTAAGCCGAAGGGCAACGAGAAATGGCTGCAAGCAGTGAGGGAGTTTTACGAGAGAAAGACTACCGAGTTGCTGAAGGAGAAGAGTTATACATTAGCTGGAGTGAATTATGTGGATCTTGTGAGAGATGTAAGCAACATTGCACACGTGCATTTTGGGAGCGAATTGTTCTCTTTGCCGTTGAAGACAAAGGAGTTTCCTAGAGGGATCTTCACGGAACAGCAGATGTATTTGGTCATGGCTGCAGTAAGTGACGAGCACACCCAAGGAAGCGCGACCATGACATGAGCTGATGTGTGTGAAAATAGGTCTTCATTTGTGTCTTCTTCGATCTGGACCCACCAAAGTCCTTTCCGCTACGCATGAAGGCTCGTGAAGCTTGTCAACAACTGGGACAACTCATGGCGCTGCAAGTCGAGAGTATCAAGAAAACCGGAAGACTCGCGGAGACGCTCATCGACGCCGTCAAGCCAAACAATGGTCCACTGGCAGACTATGGTGTCCACATGATCGCCCAACTATGCAAAGCCAATCCGCACATGACCACCGAAGAGTTGGTATTTGGTCAAATCATGGGCACAGTCGGCGGCATGGTCCCTAACCAAGGCCAACTGTTTGCACAAGCGCTCGATTACTTCTTTACTGACGGTAAAGAGCATCTTCCCGAGATCAACAGATTGTCTAAGCTCGACACTCCAGAGGCAGATGACGTCTTGATGCACTACCTCATGGAAGGTGCACGTCTAAGTGGCGAAACTGGTGCATTTCGCTTCACGACCAAGGATACCACCATCGTAGACGATACAGGCCTTCCATCTCTCCTGGGAAGCGAGAATGGTGTGTTCACGCATAATTTGAAAAAGGGAGACACTGTCATGGTGAACTTCAAAGCCGCATCTCGCGACCCTCGAGCCTTTCCCAATCCGGACATTGTCGTTCTCGATCGACCTTTGGACAGTTATCTCATGCTGGGACATGGAGCTCATCAGTGCTTGGGTCTACCCATGACCAGGGTGGCTTTAACGACCATGTTGAAAGTTGTCGGAAGATTGGACAACTTGAGGACTGCACCTGTTGCTGTTGGTAATGAAGGCAGTCAAGAACACCAAATCAAGAAGGTGTTGAAGGAATTTGTTCCTGGTGATTCGGAGTCTTCGGAGACTTGGGGTCTGCCTGAAAGTTGGCATTATCACCTGTATTTGACCGAGGACTGGGATCAGTATTTCCCTTTCCCGACAAGTTTGAAGGTTTCTTGGGATGGGATCATACCTGAAGTTGAGAGGAGGTCAAATGGGGTGTAAGAATCGACGCGACTACCTTGCAGTTGAGAGTAATTTAGGGCTTTTGCTGGTGACGTGATTGATTGATTGATTGGTATTTGATAGATTGATCAGTGAATGAGTCACTCCATAGTAGAGTTTATGTTGTCCTTTCCTTTTTCTGGATTGTAAGCAAGTAGGCATGGAGTCGAGGACGAGCCTGACGAGGAGATGGTTGCATACAGGGATCTCAATTCTAGGTTAGGCAGGTATGATTCAGGAGTCGGTTCGACTACAGCCTACAGGTACTGAAGAATAATGGTGATGCTATAACACAGATAGTGAACCACATGTTTATCATCTGTCTTTCTATTCGTCTGAAATGTCGCTTAGTTCTCGAGATAGCTTGTAACGATTGGTGCGTGGGTAAGTGTTTTTCATGACTTGCAAACGTGTTGCTTCTCGAGACAGACACACATACACACATATGTATTTATATGTATAAGGTATACCACTCTCAATCAATTAGAAGACAGAAAAGCCGCTTTAATGCTGTGCAACAACACCAGCATCCCCCGCCTGGGCTGTAATTCTCTTCTTATAATCCTTCACCGTGCCATCGAAATGCTCCACGGTTCCATTGTCACACACCCATAAGCTTGTGCAGACGTTCTGCAACATTGTGACGTCGTGGCTGACCATCAAGACACCTCCTTGGAATTGACTCAGAGCCGTACTGAGAGCATCCATGGCTTCGATGTCCAGGTGGTTGGAAGGTTCATCCAGTACTAAGATGTGGGGGTTCTGTAATCCGATACAAGCAAACGCTACGCGGGATTTCTGTCCTCCGGATAGCAGGGCCATCTTCTGAAGACCGGTCATACCTGTGATGCCGAAGGCTCCGAGATGACGACGATATTCTTCGTCGGATTTGCCAGGGTATTGAGCTGCCATGAAGCCTACTGCGCTGGCGTTGAGATCTAATGCGTCGACGTGGTGTTGAGCGAAGAAGCCGATTCTCAGACGGGGGTTTTGCGAAATCAGACCCGACGTTGGCGAGAGGGCACCGATGAGGAGTTTGAGTGCTGTTGTTTTGCCCGCTCCGTTGGGACCGACAATGCCAATTCGGGAGTCGAGTTGAACGTCGAGGTCGACGTTTTTGAGAAGGATCTTGTCGGGACTGTAGCCAAAGGTGACATTGTCCATTTGTATGATAGGCGGGGAGAGCTTTTCGACATCGGGAAATTTGAAGTGTACAGTGTAGACACTCTCTGGCGGGTCGAGAACTGGCATGCGTTCCAATTTCTTGATACGGGATTGCGCTTCGGAACTCTTCGCGGCATTGTAGCGGAACTTGTCGATGAATGCTTGAAGATGAGCGCGTTCGCCCATCTGCTTCTCGTATTCTCGCTGCGCGGTCTTGCGGCGCTCTTCTTTGGTCGCGTAGAAGGAGTCGAAGTTTGCACCTTTGTAGTAATCCAGACGTTCGGAGTGCTGGTGAATGATGTCCGTGGCGACCTCGTTCAGGAAGGCTCTGTCGTGAGATACAACTAGGACTGTGCTTGGGTAGCCTTGTAAGTAGTTCGACAAGAAAGTGATAGACGGAACTGTGAAATATGTCAGTTTGCCATAGCACGACCTCTTATCAGCGAGATTGGACTTACCATCCAACATGTTCGACGGCTCATCCAGCAGTAAAAGATCAGGCTCGCAAAACAGTGCACGTGCCAGAGCAAGACGCATACGCCAACCACCAGAAAATGTCTTGGTGGCGTACTGCTGTCTCTCGTGCGAGAAACCCAGACCAGCCAGAATACTGGCCGCACGTGGCTCTGCCTTATCCGACTCCATCTCTGCGAGCTTGCCTTGGACATCACTAAGCGTGATATCGAGGCCCTCTCGTTGCTGGTCGAGTCTGGCCGCATCCGTGGATGTGTCTGCCATGGAAGATCGCTCAGCCTCGAGTTCTGCGAGCTCCTTGGTGATCTTCTCCTGTTCTCTCAGAAGATGTTTCCGCCACACATCGGCGTCCAGCACTGCTTGTAGTGCCGGAGTGTCATCTCCAGTAATCTCTTGTTCGACGTGAAGAATAGAAATGTGTGTAGGAATGGCCACCTCTCGCTTACTGAGGGCTCGGAGCAATGTAGATTTACCGATACCATTTTGTCCAACGAGACCATACCTGCGGCCATAGGCGAGCGTCAGATTGGTATCCATCAAGATACGCTTACCACCAATGGAGATATCAATGCCATCGACTTTGATATCTTTGCTCTTGGATTGCGCGTCTGCACCCATCTGCAGAGGGTTGACCGCCATGAAGAACTCCTCGTATGACTGCTGCTCATCCGGCTGGTCGAGCAGACGAGACGCCTCATACTCGACGGTTTTGAAGACTTTCCTGTCTTGCTTCGCACGCAGCTTACGTTCAGCCTTTTCAAGCTTCTTCTTGTCTACACGAGACTCCACCTTGCGCGTGTTTGCCGATTCCAAGTCCACCGTGGCCCCTGTCAGACCCAAGGTAGAGGAGACGCCACGCTGCGAAGCCACTTGGATGGTCTGATCAAGGCGCTTTGCTGCGGGTGCGTGTTGTCGCCGCCCACCATCAGCGCCATTCTGAGCGTGAAGACGCGAGACGAATTTGTGGACCAAGTCCTGCACTGAGGCCTCGTTCTCACCAGAAATGTCGCCCGATGCAGACAGGAGAAGCTGCAGGATGGCTGCGGCAGCTTCATCTGAGCCATGCTCATGTTCAAGATATCCGGAAGCATATTCTACCACTACCGGATCGACCTGTGGCAGCAGCTCTCGTATATCGGACTGCATCGCGACTATCACAATTGACGTGTCGGTGACCGGATGGTGATCCGGTGGACGGTCAGCTTGCGTGCGGACCAGTGTTCAAGCAGGCAAATATGGTATTTTGACTCGTCAGTAGTGGCGGCGGTATGCACGCTGTACTCGCTCGGGTAGGTTGTGAACAATCGAGGCAATGCGTATTTGTTGTACAGTACCCGCCCGGGGGCCGGTGCCCGCTAGGAGGCGGGATACCCGACGATTCCTCTTTTAGAGCTCGAAGGGGGCTAGCGCCCGGATCGCACTTTACCGCATTAGAGCTAGACTAGTCCCTTACTTCTACTGTAGTTCTCACACTACTGCCCTGTAGAGCTAAACTAAAGCCTAAGGGCCTGTACAGTGTACACATCACAAAACGCACCACTCCCCCTAGGCCCTTGGCGACAAGACTGCTGCTGCTGCTGCTTCTCGCATCTGACTGGTCTCTGTGCAGACCTTCTCAGGGCGATGGCGCTCAACCGACACGCCACGGTTTGGAAAACCCCAAAGTGTGTACAATGAAGGTACACACGGTAGAGCTGGGGCACGTCCTGTTTCACCCTTGCTCTATGGAAATGATATGGCACTGGTGACTACTGCGCAGCGCAGCCTCTCGTGCATCCGACCACTACTGCACACTACGGGAATGATGCAGCGTTGTGCAATGCACTTGTCTCGTCTAGAGTACAGGCACAGATCGCATCTGTGTGGGACTGCACTGCCAGGCCAGGTTGATGCGCGGTCGCACGGGAGTGCCGGGCACGCCATTATTGCTTCCATCACCGGAAGGAAAGCTGCAAGGCGGTCTCTTCGTCCTAGTGGTTAGTGTACAGTACATGTACCTTAGTATCCATTGGATATGGACAAGGATCATAGCTACACCTCATCATTGATAGTGTTTCGAAAACCGCCTTCACGTTGGACAGCCATATGCCCTTGCGGTCGTTTCCGTGCTGGATATCGGTCAACACTCAACAGTGACACGCCACGCTGAAGGTTGACCAGCAACGCCCAGAGTTCACACGTTGTCTCATCATGGCAAACCGTGCTGTTGCTATGGGATCGTTTTTTGGCTCGTGCGACGTCGGCCGGCGCTCTATCAGGCGGCGCTCTGCACTTCTGCGGGATCGCCACCGTGGTTATTATTCTACAGAGTTCCGGTGTTCGTGACTCTGCTTGGCACGCACGCACGACGCACGCACGGCACGCACTCGGAGCATCTTCTTCGTCCGGTATCTATGATGTCAATCCCATGCTGAACGGCCAACAGCGATGCAGGATAGCGATGCCGTGATTGCTGCAAGACATACGCCTCCTGCAGCGATGTGCTCCAGTTACCCGGTTGACGGCAGAGGACCTAGCTTTGCCGCCAGCGGGACTGCATCAGACAGTTGGCGCCGTTGCGGTTGGACCTTGCGGCACGGAGTCACCACACATTGGGAGGTCACGTTCTGCGAAGTTCACAGTCATTCTCCGCTCTTCGAGCTCGCCTGTCAGATAGGGTATAGCAGAGGGTCGAAGACTGGAACTGTCACAAGAACTCTAGAGCGCATGGCTCCTTGCCGCGAGTGGAGCTGCAAATGGAGCCGGGTGGGTGATGTGTGATGAACCAGTAACCAGCTGAGAGAGAGAAAGAGGTGGATACAGTACTGTACGCCGTGCCGTTTCGTGGCCAGGATCCAGCCGTCAGCCTTGGAGCGCGAAAGGAACGAGTTCTGTCTTCATCATCATTGACTTCTATGGATCCCGTCGCTTGTAGACTTTCCGCCCCACGCCGATCCAGTCAAAGCAGGTTTGGGTAGAATACGATAGAGTGTGCGTGGGCAACCTGGATAGTGGATACAGTATATACATCTGTCGATGGAGATACTCGGTGCTCGCCCGGAGGAGATGTTGCTGCTGCACTGCGCTGCACGTATGCGAGCGGCTACACACTATGGTATAATAACAATAGAATTGAGGTACATGAGGTATTTGAGTCGGTGACGACGACCAGGACTGTGATGAGGCGGGCGCGTGCCACCCAAAGAGTGGTGAGAGCTGAAGAAAGATGATCAATTCTTGTGTTGTGACATGTCAACGGGCCCTGTGGGAGGCAAGTCTCGTCGCGTCCGCTTAGAACTGGTTCTATGAGCTGAGCTTGAACCTATCTGCTTAGTGCGGCCAGGATCTGAGGGCTGATACCAACTTCTATACAAGCAAGCCCCTCTCTTGCGTCTCGTTACCCGCTCTTTGCACCCTTGCCTCTCGCTCCCATCTGGCCCAGTCGTTCGTTGTCGTTGTGAAACAGCAGATGCCATGCTGGCAGCGTAGCGGAGGCGGACAACAACATGCGAGATCACAGACATGGTTAACTGGTCTCCGTCTCATCATCTCCCCCCGACCTTGCCCTCTTTACCCATAGGCTGGCCGTGCGGTCTGGAGGCATGCCAACAGTTGTCTCGACGCTGGGAGCCACTGCTACCATCACCTCACTTGCCTGTCTCGGCCTGGTCCTCACGTCTTCAGACTCCCAATTGGAACCGGGTGCAAGCTCCAGCAGCAACAGCAACAGCAACAGCAATCGCGACTCTGCCGCCGATGAGCTGCAGCACGACTTGCCAGACGCTCCAAGCAGTGGCAAGAACAGCCGTGGCTACATTCCAGGCACTGCGCGTGCTGCCGCCGATATGAGTACCACCACCACGACCACCGTCCAGACTTACATCGCCCGACACCAATTGTTCGCTCCGCTCCCTACTCGACGCGGCGATGGGACGAGGTCGCGTTCCAATTCCGCCAACACCACCATTACCAGACCAGGGAGCAAAAGGCACAGCTACGCCGGTTTCAGCACGACGGGCATGGATCGATCCCTGCGGCGACCGCAGCAGCAAGAGACGGAGCAGCGTGAAGAGTACGGCGGAGCATCTGACACAACGACAGCCTCTGGTTCTGCCGCCAATGGTACGTGGCTGCGACGCCTCTCCAGCTCACTTACAACATCACGAGATTCGAGCCGCACTCCCAGCACCCGAAGCCGACCAGACTCTGCTGCTGTCTCGCACAACAATGGCTCACTCGCCGTCGCTCAGACCCGCTCCGCAACGCCCCTTCTCAGTGAGAACACGATATCGCAGCCCGGGAATACTCTGGGAGCCAACAAGCTGGTCAAACGCAGGGTATCAAAACGCAGGGTATCGTCAAGTAGCCCCAATGGCTCGCCTACTTCGCGCATTCCTGTGTTTCGAAGACCGGCCACGAGTCATCAGCGTTCCGCAACGCTGCAGAACAGACTTTCTAGTTCAGACAGGAGCAGCCGCATGACATCTCGCGGTGGCGCGGGGGAAACGCATGCTGCTCCACGGCGATCATACTTCTCGCCAGGGATTGTGCTTTCCGAGCAGCTTCCAGTGTCGAAGCAGCGAGGTTCCACCGGCATTCCCAATCCTATCCGGCGGTTATATGCTGATAGAAAGCATACACCGACACTGATGTCCGCGAAGGAATTGGTACTTGTGGACTCTGTGGTGGTGGACGATGCTATCAGCGAGTATGAACACAATACGTATGCTTCTGGGGCAAGTGTCGCGAAAAGTACAGCGTCCTCCCCATTTCCAACACCAGTCGCGCATTTTGAAGAAGGCGCGTCTCCGCGACGATCTTTCTCCATTGGAGATCTTCTTTCCACCGGACCACAACCTTTGTGGAAACGACCATCAACGAGTAATGGCAGCAGACCTTGGTCCTCAAGGTCAACACGTACACAGAGACCAGCGTCAATGGGCGGTTTCCTCAGCAAGACTACGCGCAACGAATTCGACCGGCCTGCAAAACGTCGCGACCTTACTGATCCCGCGTCGTCGCAGCGAAGCATCTACTCGTCCTCGTCGAGCAACTACAATTTTCAGCCTGACATTACGCACGAAGTAGAGCTCCATCTGAATGAAGAATTGTCTCAAGCACAGAATGCTGTGGAACAGATATCCGCGCCTGCGTCTATGTCTCGTGCGCGAACACCCGATCAGAACGGTGCGCCTTCCGATGTCGGTATCATAACAGCAGCGAGGATGCCGAGAGGGTCTGCAACGCCATCTGAGATAGCCTCAACTGTTGGCTCGGAAAGCGAGCGTCACTCAATAGGTGGAAATAGCACTGATTATCAAAGTGATGGTTACTACGACTCGATTCCAACAAGGACCACGCGCAGCAGTTCGGGGCGTAGAGGTCCACCAATTGATACGATCTTCGACGAGTCGCCGCCGACCTTCTCATCTGGCCGCAGCACGAGACTTCGGGACTTTCTCAGCGACGGGCACGAGTATAATGAACGATACAGCACGATCGAGGAGGAAGGAAGTGTCGTCAGCACACCGGTCAAATCCCTCCGTAATGGAAGCATAACTTCCACTCCGTCAGCAAGGCCAGGTGCCATGCAGGTGTTTTCATCTTCGCCACCTGTCATGCGCCTCATGCCAGGTGCCGACGACATCGACTGGGAACTTGTGGACGAAGATAGGTTGGATAGAGGCCTCGGTATACAACAGCGTGTCTCGAATCCTGCACCGGGTAAAATACATCCCAGTCAGACGGTACCGCATCGTTTCGGTGCCGCATTGAGACCTGGAAACACTCGTTCCACAAAGTCAACTCCCGACCGCAACGGATACTCCTCACTGGACAAGCCGAGCCTCTTCGACTGGGCGGAGCCGCAGCCAAGTCCTAGTCATCCCAACTGTTCTCCTCCGCGTCCACGCACGGTGCACGGGAAAAAGGACCAGGACAGCAGGGGAAGTCGGCCGACTGGACGTCGACCCGCAAGTGGAATGCATGCCCGAAGTCACAGCGTACCAGTCGTGCCTGACTCTGACAGTAAACGCAGCAACGTAGTAGCCAACAAGTTCGGAACCTGGGGAGTCGGTAGCAAAGGAGTCACGGAAGATTGGAACGACGATTTCGACTTTGAAGAGCCTGTCGGATCCGTTCATGATAAGCTCGAGCAGGACTCACGGCGCCTGGATAGTGGCCACGCCATGTTTGTCCCAAAGTCCATACGAGAACAACAACAGAACGTTGTCGCCAACATCAGCTTACTGCGGGAGTGGGGCTTGTTGATTGAAGAATTGAAAGAATTGCGTGTACGTGCAGTGGCATTGGAAATGCTCACGGGACCGTATGCCCAAGCATGGCGGGAGGTTGATGCGATGATTGAGCTCGCCGATCAAGAGAGCGAGGAAGACACATTGGAGCCTCGCCGCACACCACCATCCTCGCCTGGCTTCGATGTCACCGCATTCGAGGACGTTACGCCTGTCAGAGCCAGCAGATTGTCCGTGCAAGCGACGTTCGGTCAGCAACCTTCAGGTACTGACATGAGATCCGGAAATGATCAGCATGAGCACAGTCCCAGAGTAGTCACACGACCTCGTAAGGACTCGGAGCTAGTCGCGCAGAAGGTCATTGCGGCGCTGCAATCGAAGCGGAGTGCAGTAGAAACCCACGCAATCGCAACGCCCAGCGGACATAATAAGAAAGTGCCCTTCGACACCGCTACGCTTCGTCACATAGTACCATATGTCAGTGGTCTGAAACGCAAAGTCAAAGATGCTCTGCGTGAGACTGAAGGTCTCTACACCAGTCCCCATCGACGAAAGACGGCTGACAACACTGAAGCCACTGCACTACGCAGCATCCTCGGTTCCCCACAAGATGACGACCTAATGAATCGACGACTATCACGACGTAAACAGGCCATCACGGATAATGATGGACCCGGCCTGCCTCTGCCCGATCAGAGTACCAGTCTCACTAATTCAATGGAAAACCTGAGCATACCGCCTCCACCTTGAGCTCATCCATACGGGTAGACGATACAAGACCAATCATGGGATAGCACATCCCAATTTGTAATACCGGTTTTTATTGGCCTCACAGCCAGAATTTGGCAGATTTCGTTTGGTTCCACAGCATGAAGGCTCACTGCAGGGCGATTCCAGAACATTTCTGCAATGGACAAAAGACGGGAGGGGAGTAAGATTTGACCACGACAGCTGCGACCGGGAGGCGCACTGCAAGCAAGCACAGCATATGTATAACAGAGCGGTATGGCGATTCATGGGAGCCAGTCAGCATCTTCTTCGATGAACCAAAAGTGCTTTGGTGAAGGATTCTTGTAACATGCGTTTGATCCACTTTTCATCTGTTGATAGATGTGCCCAGTTTGCATAGCGAGAGAGGATGCATGAGCTCTAGCATATGTAAGGTACAGAAAAGAACGAGCCACGAGGCACACCAACGCACGCAGATCCGTGTATTATCCTCATGACTTCCCCGAGCCCCAGCCAGCCCGACCGAGCCCCTCTTATATAAGCGGCACAAAGTGTCTCAGCGACGACGAAGGCCGAGAGGGCGACGCGCCCTTATAGTATTGGCTTCACTTCACATTGCACCTCGAAGGATACCCCTCTCGATTCTTAGCCCCCCTTGGGGGGTTGGGGGGGCAATCTGGTCGGCATCCCCACGAGATTCTACACATCGCATAGAGAATTCAGTGCAGCCGCTTATATAAGAGGGGCTCGGTCGGGCTGGCTGGGGCTCGGGGAAGTAACGAGGGTGTATTATATGCGTGTTCGTCTAGAACATGAGAGATTGACGATGGCAAAGGAATGAACGGATACAATCGTAATGACTGTGAGTGAGTGAAGTGCCAGGTACAAGTAGGTACATGTATGCAAGGTGGTAAGGTTGTCTTGGCAGTGAGTGGGGGCATTCGCATTTGCCGTGTGCGAGCGTGTGGAGGGGTAATTCTCCTCATGCATACCTGACCTGACCTGACCTTACCTGACATATTCTATTGCACACTTTTTACTCCCTCTCCCTCAACCTCTCCCTCTCTCTCACCTCACCTACACTTCTCACACCACTCCTCCCTCCGTATTACCCTGTCACAATACCGCAAATATGGGTGAACCAGCATCGCAGTTCAAGGTTGCAGACATCAACCTCGCCGCCTTTGGCCGCCGCGAGATTGAGCTGGCCGAGCAGGAAATGCCTGGTCTCGTCCAGACCCGCGAGAAGTACGCCGCCGAGCAGCCTCTCAAGGGCGCTCGCATCGCCGGTTGCTTGCACATGAGTATGTCTACCACCTCCTCCATTCCATTCCGTTCCGCCCCCCGCCCCCGCCCCCGCCTCGCTCCGCTCGGGGCGGGGAACTAAAAAGCATTGACGGAGGAGGACGGCCACCATGCAGAGTCAGCGGAGAAGATGTGAGCTGACAGACCTGGCACAGCCATCCAGACTGCCGTCCTCATCGAGACGCTCAAGGCACTCGGTGCAGAGCTGACCTGGACCTCGTGCAACATCTTCCCAGGACCACGCCGCTGCCGCCATTGCCGCCAGCGGCACCCCTGTGTTCGCATGGAAGGGCGAGACCGAGGAGGAGTACCAATGGTGCTTGGAGCAGCAGCTGAAGGCTTTCCCATCGGGCAAGCCGCTCAACCTGATTCTCGACGACGGT